>CAHIKZ030005119.1:180000-197500 GCA_903632075.3 Acanthosepion pharaonis
AAATAATAATAATAACAATTTAAAAATGGCTGAATAAATTGATAATAGTAAATATGGAGTTAAAATAGATTAAGAAATTAATAACAATAAAAATGGAGTTAAAATGGGTGAAGAAATTAATTGTAACAAAAATCGAGTTAAAATGGGTGAAGACATTAATTGTAATAAAAATGACGTTAAAATGGGTGAAAAAATTAATTGTAATAAAAATGAATTTAAAATGGGTGAAAAAATTGTAATAAAAATGAAGTTAAAATAGGTGAAGAAATTAATTGTAATAAAATGGAGTTAAAATGCGTGAAAAAATTAATTGTAATAAAAATGAAGTTAAAATAGGTGAAAGAATTAATTATAATAAAATCGAGTGAAAATGGGTGAAGAGATTAATAATAATTAAAAGTGGGTGAATAAATTAATACCAACAACAATAATAATAATAATAATAATAATAATAAAATATAGTTTCAAATGGGTAAAGAATTAAATTACAATTCACCAACTGAAGCTGCAAAATACTTAAAAAAGGTAAGCAAAGTCAATCGACCAGAAACTTAAACAAAGGCAAGATAAACCGCTACACGATAAATGGTCTACCTGTAATAAACAATCTGATATACTCAAACTCCCGTACCCATCCATCAGTGGCTACGTAGTGCAGGGTTAAAAGCTGAAAAGGAAGATTTTATCATTGCTGCACAGGATCAGTGTTTGTTAGTTTCTCAAGTCAGAACCCAAAAAGAAATGAGTGCACGCCAGAAATCAAAAGAACCAAAATAATAATAATAATAATAATAATAATAATAATAATAATAATAATAATAATAATCGAAAGGCCACCAACATTTGGGGAAAATATTTGGAGCAGCCCAAAGGAATATAACCCAAATGCAGAAGGGATACGGCGTGAAGAAGAACGACTGCTGGATACACCTCTGCAAGAATGGGAAAATATATCCACAGATGATGTTAGGCAAGCTCTAACGAAATCCCCAAAATGGAAATCCCCAGGAAATGACAAGGTGCCTAATTTCTGGCTTTATCATCTCTCATCTATCCATAAAATCCTTGTAAAAACATTATCAACGCTTGTAAATAATCCCAATAAAATCCCGGAATGGATTACTGAAGGTATTAAATACCTCATACCAAAAACAACTGAAGCAGACGACCCGAAAAATTATAGACCGTTAACATGTCTCTCCACAACGTATAAGTTGATCAGGTCTGTCCTGATGAACCGTACGTATTCCTTTCTCGAAACAAACAGCATTCTTCCGCTGGAACAGAGGGGATGCAGAAGAGGTTAATTTGACTGCAAAGATCAACTACTGATAAATAAAATGATCTTGGAAAATTGCAGGAGACGACGTAGAAATCTTAGCGCAGCGTGGATTGATTATCGTAAAGCCTTTGATAGTGTTCCACATTCTTGGATCCTTAAGACTTTTGAAATGTACAAAGTCTCCCCTGTGGTATTAAATTTCCTTAAGCACAGCATGGGAATGTGGAACACCAAACTATACCTTAGTCACACCAGAGGCACTGCCATACCCAACCGTCTGAATATCCGACGTGGAATCTTTCAAGGAGACTCTCTGTCACCCCTTCTGTTTTGTTTATCCTTAATCCCTCTTACACATGAACTTAACAACAGTAGCTATGGTTACAAAATAATAATAATAAAATTAGAAACATTTCGGGCTGGATCCAGACAAAAAAATTCTGAAATTTTGGATTCCCAATTTTTCATTATTGCGATTGTTTTCAGCCATTTTTTTACGTAATTCTTTTGCGACGAATTTTTTGCACAATAACAATTTGTATAACTTGGACATAAATTTGAGAATAATCGAAATTAATTGTGAAATACCAGCGAAAGTCACCCATAGAATAAAAATAATTCTTTGTAAGGAAAGTAAGGACCTACCTGCATCAAATTGTCTTTAAATTAAATGGCGGCAGAACAATTATCGTTGAATTTTTAAAAGGTAAGCTTAAATATTAATGCAATACTTAAATGCAGTGATCAATTTTGAGTTCTTCTTTAGCTTATTGTTGCCTATCGCATCTACCTGTTGTGTTGAGGGCCCAATTAATAGCCCTCTGCAGGATCTAGCTTAAATGCCGCCTGACAGGGCGTCTTTTACGCTAGAACGACTGAATTATTTTTTTTTTTATTGAATTGTGATGATGTTTAAGTCCCGAAACCATGCCTGCATCCTAGTTGGTTATTAGCTAAATGTTTGGCTGGAGATACAACTACTATTAATAATATTTTTTTTTTTAAATGGCAAGAAATATATAGATAAATACACGGCAAATTCTGTTTGTCCGTCTGTCCTTGTGTCTGAAATTTCTTTCACTCTGACCACGTTTGCTCTACATAGGCATGCTATATCTTTATAGAATCGGGGTGATACCTCAATTGAAAATCTGCCCTTCATCTGGTGTTTGAACATCCAGATTTGGGATTTGTATCTGGATGAGGAGCAGACAGTTAAAAATTCTAATTATAAAATAGGTATCACCCCTTTTTTCGCTAAAAGAAAATATCATAACTTAAAATGAAAATGGCCCGAAACTTGATGAAAAAAAAGTTTCATCGCTAAAATGTTCATGCTATTATTAAGACGAAAGATCAAAGTATTTTTGGATTATTTCATTAAATTTTTCATCTTTTTTAGAACATTCGAATTGAACATTCGAATTTTTGATTAAAATCTTGTTTTTCTTGCGTCAGTGGCGAAGATCAAAGATTAGAGTTATTTTTAGCGTCTTTTTTGCAGTGACACACATTAATTTGGAAATTCTTGTAAAATTCAAATAATTGTCGGATTTTAATGAAACTTTCATAACTTATTCACAAATAAATGTTATTATTTTAAAATATTTTTTTTACATCTGTTACTTCCGCTTACTTAATTTCATGAAAGTTCGAGTAATTCAACATTGTAAATTTTGTTGATTATATTACTTAAAAGCAGAAGTCTTTGAGGAATATCAACCATCAATTTTAAAAAAAAATCAAATTACCCAGTTACTGAAAATCAGCTCTGAATGGTTATATACAAAACCCAATAAAACTGAGACATTATTGAAATAGAAAAACGTTTTAATTGCTTTTTATGAATAATATATGTTAAGCATAATATTGTCTGAAGCAAAAACAAATTTCTGATGAAAAATGAATTTTTACAAGAATTGTTTTTCTTTTTTTTCTTTATAGAATTTCAATTACAATAATTTGTAAAATCTTTTAAAATTCAGATTCCATCTTGTAAATTTTATGGAATACTGTTATTAAGTAAAACTATTTTTACTAATCATAAATCTAAAAACTTACTACAATCTACAAACCACCAGTATATAAAACAATAACTTTTTCATTATTTCTAGATGTGTATAAGCAAGCCATTTTTTTAATATATACGGATGTTCATAGATGACATTATCATTAAAAAGTCACGTGTTTTTAGAGTTGTTTAATATTCCAGAACTGAGATAATATAAAAATTAATAATAAATAAAATACCATCAAATTTCATCAGAGACGTGCCTAAAAATTATAGGTACCTCTTTTATTTATGAGATCTTATGTTATTTTTTATATTATCTTAGTTTTGAAATTTGAAATTTGTTGAATTGTTATATAGTATTTTAAATTTTATTATTATTTTTCCCGAAAGCATATTCAAAAGTAATTCTATAAAGCTAAAGTACCTAATAATTAATAAAATATTAGATTGCTTAAAATATTTGTTAATTTGTAAAAATTACTGGGTACTTAAATAAGTTCACTTAAAATACGTAAAATTTGTCACTTCTGTTCATCCATCCGATAACCTCAGCTGTCAATACCATCAATCAACACCTGGCAAACGAGTCACCGTAGTTAATTTTCTACTTACGTTTTTTTTTTTTTCTGTACTGTTTGCTTCAAATTACATCCTTGCGCAAATTAATTTCAAATGAAACATAAAGCAATGCACATGTCAGTATTTCATATGTCCGCCTTTATTCCTTAAAAGCTCTTTGATACGCTTTGGCATGGAATCCATTAATTTAAAGCTGTCCTCATTGATTTTGGAGTCACGGTACCACACGTCTATAATAGCCATCACGAGCTTCTCTTTGGTCGTACAGTCCGCGATCTCTCTGTAAAGCCTGCCAGTGTGTTCACGCAGCGTTACAATTTTCGTACGCTTTCTTGGAGTAACGTCCATCGCATACAATGGCCGTAGGACAACTAATCGACAGTCGATACAACAGTATCTGGGCGTTATAAAGATCTGATGAAATCATGGATGACGCAGAATTTTTCAAAGCCAAACAAATTTCATCATACATCCTTAAAATAGATTCATGTTACTGCACACCACTTCAAATGATCTAATCTGGGGAAAAAATAGAAATCGATTACACCCTGTCACTCCAGTGGGTCTAAAACTGAACGTATGGTGAAAGAAAGGAAAATGAAAAAAAGAAAGAAAAAAAGTAGACATCCTCTAAGTGTGCTAATTTTTGTCAGGGTTTGTATCTCTCGATTACATTTCCATATCCTGTTCAAATCCTCAGAACTTTCATCAGATATAACCTCGTAGAAATTAGCAACGCTAAAGGATCCTGACAAATTTCGCTGTTCATCGCGCGTGGTAAAAAATGGGAACTCTGCAGATGCTGTGTCATTATTTGGAAGCCAGCATTTCAACATGGCTGATTTGCATATCAGATCAAGCGAAATTATATTTGAACAATTGGATCTTCTGAAACGTTTATATTCTTGTGATATTTGAATAATTGCAAAGTGGTTTAATTAGAATCACAATAGAACTATCGATTGCGTTCTGAATGTAGCTATTTTTGTCTAAAATGGCGACTGTCAGAATACAACAACATCAACTGCTTGCGATAGATAGGGCTGAAGAAACAATGGCGGTATTTCTCAACCTTTTTTAAGCAACGGCCCATCTAGAAGCAAATGAAAATATCACTGTACCATTAGCAAAATTTTTAAAGGGTATACATTTAAATATTATGAAATAAAACTATGGTTAAAAAAAAAAAACATACACAATTATGTACACTATTTACATTATTCGGACTAATGTCCTCATCTTTGTCGCCATATTTATTACAACGTTTCGGCCTTTCAGTATCTGTCTATATTTCTGAGATGAGGTATTATGTACACTATTTACATTATTCGGACTAATGTCCTCATCTTTGTCGCCATATTTATTACAACCTTTCGGCCTTTCAGTATCTGTCTATATTTCTGAGATGAGGTATTATGTACACTATTTACATTATTCGGACTATTGTCCTCATCTTTATTGCCATATTTATTACAACGTTTCGGCCTTTCAGTATCTGTCTATATTTCTGAGATGAGGTATTATTACACTATTTACATTATTCGGACTATTGTCCTCATCTTTATTGCCATATTTATTACAACGTTTCGGCCTTTCAGTATCTGTCTATATTTCTGAGATGAGATATTATGTACACTATTTACATTATTCGGAGTAATGTCCTCATCTTTGTCGCCATATTTATTACAACGTTTCGGCCTTTCAGTATCTGTCTATATTTCTGAGATGAGGTATTATGTACACTATTTACATTATTCGGACTATTGTCCTCATCTTTATTGCCATATTTATTACAACGTTTCGGCCTTTCAGTATCTGTCTATATTTCTGAGATGAGGTATTATGTACACTATTTACATTATTCGGACTATTGTCCTCATCTTTATTGCCATATTTATTACAACGTTTCGGCCTTTCAGTATCTGTCTATATTTCTGAGATGAGGTATTATGTACACTATTTACATTATTCGGACTATTGTCCTCATCTTTATTGCCATATTTATTACAACGTTTCGGCCTTTCAGTATCTGTCTATATTTCTGAGATGAGGTATTATTACACTATTTACATTATTCGGACTAATGTCCTCATCTTTGTCGCCATATTTATTACAACGTTTCGGCATTTCAGTATCTGTCTATATTTTGAGATGAGGTATTATGTACACTATTTACATTATTCGACTCATTGTCCTCATCTTTGTAGTTCCATATTTTTTACAACGTTTCGGCCTTTCAGTATCAGTCTATATTTCTGAAACTTTATTATGTACACTATTTACATTATTCGGACTATTGTCCTCATCTTTGTCGCCATATTTATTACAACGTTTCGGCCTTTCAGTATCAGTCTATATTTCTGAAATGAAGTATTATGTACACTATTTACATTATTCGGACAATTGTCCTCATCTTTGTCGCCATATTTATTACAACGTTTAAACCTTTCAGCATCTGTCTATATTTCTGAGAAGGTATTATGTACATTATTTACATTATTCGGACTATTGTCCTTATCTTTGCCGCCATATTTATTACAACGTTTCGGCTGTTGTACGCCCCGGCCTTCATGTGGTTGGAATGACGAACTGAACCCTTTATTTCGCTCACTGGGGTAGACTGTTCTAGTTCCACGTGCCATGTTTTTAATGGATGTCAGTTATCAGATGTTAATTTCCCTCTGAAACTTTCTCCACTGCCTTAACCGGGTATACATTTAAATATTATGAAATAAAACTATGGATTAAAAAAAAAAACATACACAATTATGTACACTATTTACATTATTCGGACTAATGTCCTCATCTTTGTCGCCATATTTATTACAACCTTTCGGCCTTTCAGTATCTGTCTATATTTCTGAGATGAGGTATTATGTACACTATTTACATTATTCGGACTATTGTCCTCATCTTTATTGCCATATTTATTACAACGTTTCGGCCTTTCAGTATCAGTCTATATTTCTGAGATGAGGTATTATTACACTATTTACATTATTCGGACTATTGTCCTCATCTTTATTGCCATATTTATTACAACGTTTCGGCCTTTCAGTATCTGTCTATATTTCTGAGATGAGATATTATGTACACTATTTACATTATTCGGAGTAATGTCCTCATCTTTGTCGCCATATTTATTACAACGTTTCGGCCTTTCAGCATCTGTCTATATTTCTGAGATGAGGTATTATGTAAACACTATTTACATTATTCGGACTATTGTCCTCATCTTTGTCGCCATATTTATTACAACGTTTCGGCCTTTCAGTATCTGTCTATATTTCTGAGATGAGGTATTACACTATTTACATTATTCGGACTAATGTAGCTCCTCATCTTTGTCGCCATATTTATTACAACGTTTCGGCCTTTTAGTATCTGTCTATATTTCTGAGATGAGGTATTATGTACACTATTTACATTATTCGGACTATTGTCCTCATCTTTGTCGCCATATTTATTACAACGTTTCGGCCTTTCAGTATCAGTCTATATTTCTGAGATGAGGTATTATGTACACTATTTACATTATTCGGACTATTGTCCTCATCTTTGTCGCCATATTTATTACAACGTTTTGGCTTTTCAGTATCAGTCTATATTTCTGAAATGAAGTATTATGTACACTATTTACATTATTCGGACAATTGTCCTCATCTTTGTCGCCATATTTATTACAACGTTTCGACCTTTCAGCATCTGTCTATATTTCTGAGATGAGGTATTATGTACATTATTTACATTATTCGGACTATTGTCCTTATCTTTGCCGCCATATTTATTACAACGTTTCGGCCGTTGTACGCCCCGGCCTTCATGTGGTTGGAATGACGAACTGAACCCTTTATTTCGCTCACTGGGGTAGACTGTTCTAGTTCCACGTGCCATGTTTTTAATGGATGTCAGTTATCAGATGTTAATTTCCCTCTGAAACTTTCTCCACTGCCTTAACCGGGTATTGACCACTCAAAGACACATGGCGCAATGGATAAAGTCGTTGGTTAGATCCAGTGACAGGGCCCAAAGAGCGTGAGTTCAATACCCGGTTAAGCAGTGGAGAACTTTTTTTCCTTGTGATACTATTTGTTGTTACCGCGGTAAAATAAAACGGAAGAAAGATTTGTTAAAACATAAGAAAGTTTTATATGCAGAGAGACATTGAAACGAGAAGGGTTAATACTAAAAATCCGTGGAAAGAATTGAGGATTTATTTAACACATAAACGACTTGAATTGTTTGAACAATCGAAAAGTGACCCGGATTTAAGAGGTAATGTTGATTGACACAGCTGCAAATGCGGGCTGGAAAGCGAAAAAGATTTTGTAAACAACTGAATTTAGAACTGAATTTTCCTGGACGGAAAATAGTCGAGGTAGCAGGCGCATATAAGACATCAAGGAGGATGGAGGAATCACCCACGTTCACTGAAGAGGTCGGTGAGAGAGGATAATTAAAAAGAGAGTGGAGAGAGGGAATTCACCAGAGTTATGACGTAAGCCGGAAGGGATTCACCGAAATGCTCCAACCTCGCCATGCCCCCATACTAGTTTGGGTGAATGTCCATAAATACGAATGAGCGGAGCGAATTCGGCAGACGAGTCCCAGAAGAGAGAAAAGTGGCAGAAGAGACGGAGACGAGACCAGAGGTAGGAGAGAGACCCACGTGATTATCTGTCGACGAAAGCCTCTGAATTCAGCCTTGTGCTAAACTTTACCAAAACAGCAAACCAAAGTTTACCAAGTCGACAACAATATTATCACTTCCGATTGGGCTGATAATTAATTGCATGCGAACTCTTAAATAAACCAATTGTACGGAGGACTGATATAAAAAACAGTACTTAATTCTGTTCAATTTATTCGAGTGATTTTTTTTTCCTCCTGTACGTCATCGTCAGCTGCTTTATGATCAATCTTAATTCACAACGTGAGAAAAGGTTAGCTCGGGATAAAAGCCATCACTTCAGCGAACAATTGTTGGAAGTCTTCCAAGACCGGGGAGGGTGTTGTACGATTACACCATATCTGCAATATCATTGATCGTGACCTGGCATCTCGGCTTCAGTCATATACTCACTGCCCTCATGTAGCTTTCCTGTGCCTTTTCTATAAATACTTTCAATGTAATTGTTTTGATGAACTTCCTTAAGGATTATACATATGGGATTTAGTTAGGACTTCAAAGAGACTTATGGTATTATGGTGACTGTATTAAGAATGGTAAGTAAGAATGTGTTGTTTTTGATGTAAGGAAAGTGTTTGGTTCAGTAATCATGGCCAGCCAAGTTTAAAATGAGACAGATTGAATACCATACTTCCCCTATCCCCACTCATGGCCTTATACCACATGTTTGTATTAAAGCAAAATAAATAATACTTTCTTAAAGATTGTGGGTTTTATTTTTATTACTAAAATACATTTCCTAACATTGTAGTATCACAAGAATACATATCACTTTCTTGTATAGTACTTAGATTTTACAAATTTAAGCACAATACTTAATTGACAGCTAAATTTCATTATTTTACAGTTGAAATGGCTAGACATAACCGTAAGTTCTATGCTAACATTTTCTTCTATCACACTTCTCACTTTTGAAACTCTCCTCCGGCTTCTTGATTTCCCGTTAAATTTGATCTTCAAAAATTTAAATGCATATCACTGTACCATTAGTAAAATTTTTAAAGGGTATACATTTAAATGTTATGAAATAAAACTGTGGATTAAAAAAAAACATACACAATTATGTACATTATTTACATTATTCGGACTATTGTCCTCATCTTTGTCGCCATATTTATTACAACGTTTCGGCCTTTCAGTATCTGTCTATATTTCTGAGATGAGGTATTATGTACATTATTTACATTATTCGGACTATTGTCCTCATCTTTGTCGCCATATTTATTACAACGTTTCGGCCTTTCAGTATCTGTCTATATTTCTGAGATGAGGTATTATGTACATTATTTACATTATTCGGACTATTGTCCTCATCTTTGTCGCCATATTTATTACAACGTTTCGGCCTTTCAGTATCTGTCTATATTTCTGAGATGAGGTATTATGTAAACTATTTACATTATTCGGACTATTGTCCTCATCTTTGTCGCCATATTTATCACAACGTTTCGGCCTTTCAGTATCTGTCTATATTTCTGAGATGAGGTATTATGTACACTATTTACATTATTCGGACTATTGTCCCCATCTTTGTCGCCATATTTATCACAACGTTTCGGCCTTTCAGTATCTGTCTATATTTCTGAGATGAGGTATTATGTACACTATTTACATTATTCGGACTATTGTCCTCATCTTTGTCGCCATATTTATCACAACGTTTCGGCCTTTCAGTATCTGTCTATATTTCTGAGATGAGGTATTATGTACACTATTTACATTATTCGGACTATTGTCCTCATCTTTGTCGCCATATTTATCACATCGTTTCGGCCTTTCAGTATCTGTCTATATTTCTGAGATGAGGTATTATGTAAACTATTTACATTATTCGGACTATTGTCCCCATCTTTGTCGCCATATTTATCACAACGTTTCGGCCTTTCAGTATCTGTCTATATTTCTGAGATGAGGTATTATGTACACTATTTACATTATTCGGACTATTGTCCTCATCTTTGTCGCCATATTTATCACAACGTTTCGGCCTTTCAGTATCTGTCTATATTTCTGAGATGAGGTATTATGTAAACTATTTACATTATTCGGACTATTGTCCTCATCTTTGTCGCCATATTTATCACAACGTTTCGGCCTTTCAGTATCTGTCTATATTTCTGAGATGAGGTATTATGTAAACTATTTACATTATTCGGACTATTTTCCTCATCTTTGTCGCCATATTTATCACAACGTTTCGGCCTTTCAGTATCTGTCTATATTTCTGAGATGAGGTATTATGTAAACTATTTACATTATTCGGACTATTGTCCCCATCTTTGTCGCCATATTTATCACAACGTTTCGGCCTTTCAGTATCTGTCTATATTTCTGAGATGAGGTATTATGTACACTATTTACATTATTCGGACTATTGTCCTCATATTTGTCGCCATATTTATCACAACATTTCGGCCTTTCAGTATCTGTCTATATTTCTGAGATGAGGTATTATGTACATAATTTACATTATTCGGACTATTGTCCTCATCTTTGTCGCCATATTTATCACAACGTTTCGGCCTTTCAGTATCTGTCTATATTTCTGAGATGAGGTATTATGTAAACTATTTACATTATTCGGACTATTGTCCTCATCTTTGTCGCCATATTTATCACAACGTTTCGGCCTTTCAGTATCTGTCTATATTTCTGAGATGAGGTATTATGTACACTATTTACATTATTCGGACTATTGTCCTCATCTTTGTCGCCATATTTATCACAACGTTTCGGCCTTTCAGTATCTGTCTATATTTCTGAGATGAGGTATTATGTACACTATTTACATTATTCGGACTAATGTCCTCATCTTTGTCGACATATTTATTACAACGTTTCGGCCTTTCAGTATCTGTCTATATTTCTGAGATGAGGTATTATGTACACTATTTACATTATTCGGACTATTGTCCTCATATTTGTCGCCATATTTATTACAACGTTTCGGCCTTTCAGTATCTGTCTATATTTCTGAGATGAGGTATTATGTATTATTTACATTATTCGGACTATTGTCCTCATCTTTGTCATATTTATTACAACGTTTCGGCCTTTCAGTATCTGTCTATATTTCTGAGATGAGGTATTATGTACACTATTTACATTATTCGGACTAATGTCCTCATCTTTGTCGCCATACTTATTACAACGTTTCGGCCTTTCAGTATCTGTCTATATTTCTGAGATGAAGTATTATGTACACTATTTACATTATTCGGACTAATGTCCTCATCTTTGTCGCCATATTTATTACAACCTTTCGGCGTTTCAGTATCTGTCTATATTTCTGAGATGAGGTATTATGTACATTATTTACATTATTCGGACTATTGTCCTCATCTTTGTCGCCATATTTATTACAACCTTTCGGCCTTTCAGTATCTGTCTATATTTCTGAGATGAGGTATTATGTACATTATTTACATTATTCGGACTATTGTACTCATATGTGTCGCCATATTTTTACAACGTTTCGGCCTTTCAGTATCTGTCTATATTTCTGAGATGAGGTATTATGTACACTATTTACATTATTCGGACTAATGTCCTCATCTTTGTCGCCATATTTATTACAACGTTTCGGCCCTTCAGTATCTGTCTATATTTCTGAGATGAGGTATTATGTACATTATTTACATTATTCGGACTATTGTCCTCATCTTTGTCGCCATATTTATTACAACGTTTCGGCCTTTCAGTATCTGTCTATATTTCTGAGATGAGGTATTATGTACATTATTTACATTATTCGGACTATTGTCCTCATCTTTGTCGCCATATTTTTTACAACGTTTCGGCCTTTCAGTATCTGTCTATATTTCTGAGATGAGGTATTATGTACACTATTTACATTATTCGGACTATTGTCCTCATCTTTGTCGCCATATTTATTACAACGTTTCGGCCTTTCAGTATCTGTCTATATTTCTGTGATGAGGTATTATGTACACTATTTACATTATTTGGACTATTGTCCTCATCTTTGTCGCCATATTTATCACAACGTTTCGGCCTTTCAGTATCTGTCTATATTTCTGAGATGAGGTATTATGTACACTATTTACATTATTCGGACTATTATCCTCATCTTTGTCGCCATATTTATTATAGCACTCGTTATCTTCTGTCTTCATAATTCCTGTTCTTTTATTGTTTTGACTCCCTAATACTGTTGTTTTAATTCTCATACTCTAACATTCAGTAATTCCTTGCATCTTAGTGGCTTTATTGCCTTACTTGCTGTAAAAGGATTAATATAAATATTTAATTTTCAAAAATTTAAATGCATTGTCAATCGTTATCTTCTGTTTTCTTAATTCCTGTTCTTTTATTGTTCTGGCTCCTTAATAACACTCAGTAACCGCATGCGTCTTAGTGGCTTTGTTGTCTTTCTTGGGTTGAAATGTTAAACCAATAAAGAAATAAAAATGAGCACAAAAGGCTCCGGATATTATCCTGTAACGTAGCCTCTTAACGAAATGTTAATCTGTCGATCTGGGATCAAAATGTAGTATCTGTTCTCCTCATCTCTAGTTGTAATGGTAATACAATCCATTTCCTTATAAGGAAGCAATTGACATTCATTGGCCGAACAACCAGTGTAATTTTCAGTTGAAAATTATAAAATCATTCTCTTAAAACAATTTTTCAGGGGAATAGCTGTCTGAACTTCACTAACTTTATTTGTTCTTTTCATTATTGATGGGAGTTTCCTTCCTATGCTTTTGTTTGAAGTAGTGTGGAATGTCAACATTTTGATTATGTCATTATTTTCTCTTCTCAAGTTTAGTAGCTGTTATCAGTCTTTTAACGCTCTTTTTTCTATTTGAAAGAATTTATCTGAACTTAATATTAAAATTGTTACAACTATAATAAAAATAACAAGGGATTTAATTAATGCAAAACGAAATAACGACAACATAAAGCCTTTATCAGAAATGTATACAACTGCCTGCAAAAATATACAGGTGAAACATCTCGTAATTTCAATAAGGTAATGAATGGACACAAAACTTGCTATCATTTGTTGCTCTTAGTAGAGTTTGTCTTTTTGACAATCCTTCAAATCCTTGTTCTTCCATCAAATTCCACGATATTGACGCTATTAATAGAGATTCAGGAGTACTTCGAGGATTTGTTATTGGTGGATAAAATCTTAACAAGACTAGATATACAGATGACACAATGTTGATAGCAGACAATCAAAGGAACCTGCAGAAAATGTTACAGAAGATAGTGAAGGATTGTTTAGCGGTACATCAACTCCTTATGGGTCATTTAATGCCAAATTTTCTTGGTAGCATTAGTAATTTCATTTACTAAAATATATTGCTGATAATTTTTTTAAATATGAAAATGTATTGCTGGTATATTTACTCAAAAATGTATTTTTACACTTTCATAGTGTTTTGACATCAGTTTGGGCACATCATTCATTATCCAATCTGGCCTAGCTAGAGGAGACTTACTCTTAATTTTGACAAGGTGAATATGCAGTCTTCAGAATTGATAGTAGTTTCGTTTACGGTATATCAGCTTCTTATAGGTCATTTAATGCCGAATTTTCAGAGCATTAGTAATTTCTTTTATAAAAAAAATGTATTGCTGGTAATTTTTTTTACTATGAAAATATATTGATAGTATTTTTACTAAAAAAAATGTATTTTTATGCTTTCATTGAGTTTTGACCTCATTTTGTTTATTAAGTATTTACCCATAGCTGAGATCTTAATAGGTGTTACCACTCGGGTCAGGATGGACCTTTGAACAAGTCCTCGTCAAAACCTCCCGATCAGAGGCCTTGCCGCCGGATGTAGCCTATCGCCAGTCATTGAAATGAAACTGAGGTATCAAGAAAAGGCATGGCACGTGGAACTAAAACAAGCTACCCCCGTGGACTAAATAAAGGGTTCGCTTTGAAAATCCAACGCATATCACCCGAAAGATGCCGGAGCGTACAACAGCCGAAACGTCAATATGAATAAAGATAAGGACAACAGTCCGAACAATGTAAATAGCGTAAATTGTTTAATATTTTTGTTGCAAATTCTCAAGAACAACAAAAAATATGTATAAATTAATTTAGAACATATGTTTTGGTTTTATTCCAATTCTAATAATCGCTTTTTAAAATAATAAATATTGCCGTAGAGTGAAGGTACTTTAAAAGAAAAGTAAAAAAAAACTGTCATTTTGACACTACGTCTTATTCCGGGCACGTGATTGCCAGCGGAAGAAAAAGAAAGGAAAGCGAGATAAAAGGACTATCTATTGTAAGAAAACAAAGCTACAGCGTAAGATGCGGGCTACGAATCGGAGACGTAATCAAGATACAGAAGTTTAACGATCTAATCAGCTATTTTCTGAAATTTCCAGGAAAAGAAATTGTGGTTTTCCCGTTTGTTTTTCCACAATTTTCATTGCAGAATTCTCACTTTCCCAGAGTCATCGCTCTTCAAGGTATCAGAAACCAAACTGGAGAGGCTGGCGATCGGATCCCTACAGAGAGGAACGAAAACATGATCGTACTACCTGCTGACAAAGGCAATGCGACTGTAGTGATGGACAAATCAGATTATACAAGAAAACTGGAAGACCTCATTAGCAATGGTAGCTACAGCAAAGTAAAAAAGGATCCTACAATGGAAACGGAACGCAAACTGTCACAGATCAAGAATAAGGATCACTTCGCACCTAAGACGTGTAGGCAGTTATCGCAGCGTTACACCAAGCTACCTCACATATACGGTCTCCCTAAGATTCACAAAGACGGTATTCCGCTTAGGCCGATTGTTAGTTGCCAAGGCTCTGTGTGCCACACTCTCTATCGCTTCCTTGACCTATTGATCGGAAAGTCTCCTTCTTATGTCTGTAACTCCGCCCACTCCGTGGAAATAATCAAAGATGCTCCAATCCTATCCAACCAGATGGTGAGCTTGGACGTGGTGAGTTTCTTCAACAAGATACCCACGGAGGAGGCACTCTCAGTAGTCAGAGACAGAGTGGCTTCTGACTCATCCCTAGAAGAACGGACCAGTATTCCAATAGATATCAGAAACCAAACTAGCGAGCTATTTAACACATAATAGAAAAGAGATTTTTTAAAAATCGAATTCACCCCAAGCAAGGCAATAAAGCCACTAAGACACAAGGGTTTACTGGGTGTGGAAGAATTAGAATTAGCAAAAACATTATTAAGGAGTGAGAAAAAAAAAAGTAATCAGGAAGACAGTAGATAGCGATTGAGATTGCAATTAAATTTTTGAAGATTAAAGTTGACTGGAAAGTATGGAGCCGGGAGTAAGTTCCACAACCGAGAAGTGCGAGAAAAGAAACTTTTAACCTAGGGTTGCATCTAGGCATTTTTTTTTTTGTAAAATAGTGAAACCTTGCCGCCAGTCTTGACTTTTTTTTTTATCCCGTAGGTGCACCATGTGTAGAAGTGGTGTTTTTAGGAAAGATGGCCTGACGTAGCCCAACCCTCTCCAGAGTTTTCCTTCTCCTAGACAGGTTGGCACCCAAAGTTAAAGAACCTAGTCTATCCTGCAATTTACTAAAAGCTGGGGTGGGGATGGAGAGAAAAAGAGGATTCATACCTTTTCGTATTAGCACGTAAGTGAATGTAATGTATCCGACTGGAATTCGAACCCGGCTCTGCGATTCATCAATCCGAGCCGCTATACATTACTCCACGGTGCCTGAGACTGACAGGAAAAGCAGACTGGTCGAGGTTAAGAGATCACCCGAACTATCATCATGAAGGTATTTATAGAAAGGACACAGAGAGGCAATTTTACGGCGTTGGTAAAGTGGCTGAAGCGCTGGATCAGAACCAATAATATTGCTAATTCTTCTTTGGATTTTATCAAAGATTTCTACATATATTTGCAGGAGCACCGGACCATATGTGGCATCATTATTCTAAGCACTGACGAATGGTAGACATAGATAAGTAAGATAGATAGATATATTGATAAATATACATATATCTACGTTCGAAGTGCAACTTAAAGTTTCGTGGTTCTGCCAACTCATCAGACACAAACTATTATTTTTAGAACAACGAAAGTTTAAGTTGCACATCGACTGTAGCTATATGTATATTTATTAATATATACTTCTTATCTCTGTCTAGCCCCATTGTTAGCACTGTTTTGTTACACCTTATATTAAATAAGTAAATATTTATTCGCTTACCTGTGTATGCACGCTAAAGCACGTATATATCTAATTATTTGGTTTATATCCACATTTATGCCTCTAAGATAGATAGATAGATAAAGGGTGTTTCATTAAGACAGATTATATATAAGGGTGTTTCATTATATAATAGATTTTGGAGAGAAAGATTGTTTAGTACGACGCAGTGAACCGATTTTCTTAGCAGCTGACCTAAATGGTTTTTCCAAGCTATCGGCATGATTTGAACTCGGCCGGCCGAATCAACTTTCCACGGCGTTTAATATTACACGAACCTTGCCTCGACAAATAGTAATAAAAAAAATGAAATCCGTCGGTGTTAATCTTTTTAGAGCATAATACAAAAGATAGTTTGCGGCATTGTAGCAGGCAACGAGTTTTGAATAACCTGGGGAAATATCACGTCCATTTAGAAAGAGAAGTCGTCTTTCAAATCAATTGAAAAGCAAAGTCGGTCAAAGTTTAAAGGAGATTTGACATTGAAACACACCTGTTGCTTTTTTTTTTTTAGTAATTATTATTATGTTTTTTTCTTTTAGATAGAAGACATTATTCATTGAATACTTTTGATAAAAGAAAGTAACAAAAGCAAAAAGAGGTGCTTTATGTAAAATGTTAAAATAGGTATAGTGGTTTCAGTATTTTTAAAAACAGTTTTTTATTCTTTGCTTCGTTAATCAAACAACTCGCAATTTAGTGTTTATTGTATTTACATAGGTAGATGCAACCCAAA
>CAHIKZ030005119.1:200000-327500 GCA_903632075.3 Acanthosepion pharaonis
TTACAAAATAGTGCTCAATGTAAATTTACAGAGCATTAATATTTTAAATTAATTGATTTAAAATATGTTTTTTCCGCTACACAGTTCGCTTGAGGATGAAATGGAACTAATGCTTTTAATTTAATTGCAAAATTAAATTCGGGGCTTTTAGCTTCTATTTTTGAAACATGGTTAGAACTGTGTAGCGGAAAAAAACCATATTTTAAATCAATTAATTTAAATATATATATATATATATATATATATATATATATATATATATATGGGACGGTCGTGGATCAGGTATAAAGGGAAAGTAAAGAGTAACCTCTTAGCTGCCAATAAATAACAGGAGGTAGTTATGCCAGATTGGTATCTGAAATTTCGAAATCATTCGTATTGACTGGCTAAAAGACAGTGAAAAGCGTCATCAAATATTCCTGTTTCTAAGTCACAAACGACACAAACATAAAAACTGAATGATGATGTCGGATCTGCAAAATTTGAAATCGATGGGAGAGTCCATCACACACACACACACACACACACACACATATATATATTAACTTAACTAAAATTTAAGTAGAAGAGATTACCTATCTAAAAACAGTCACGAGTTAAATTCATGAACAAATTTCAAACGGATAGAGATGTCAACTTAATAATGAATAATAAATTTTTTTTAAAGAGATTAAAAAAAAGATTACTAGAAGTAAACTTATATTTTAAAATAAAATTTTATTCTTTTAATGTACTTTCTATGAATACTTTTCTAATCGACTATTTCATAGAAAATCCCCAAAATTTAAAAAAAAAATTAAATCACTAACAAACATCAAATTAAATTATTTGTAGACAGTTTAGAGACATTCAAATTTATATCAAACATTATAATCTTTATGAACCCCCAAAATAACACTTTCAAAGTAAAACAAAATTAACAGCGTCTGTTTCTAGCCTTTTTTTTTTTACAAAGAAAATTAGTGACACCTTCTCTCATAACTTCCTTCTCTCTTTTTCTCTCTATGGGTTTTTTTCTTATCTACCCCTTCGATATCAATATATAACTTCCGTTAAGTTAACCGTTTAAATGTGTCAATATCTGCTAACTCACTCATGTCTTCTCTCTCCCTCTCACTTCCTCACTTCGTTAATTTACATATGTTTAATACGGCCCGTCAAAAATATGCAAATTTTCTTTTTTTTTTGTTTGAAAGTAAAGGGCTGTGGTGAAATAAGTTATTACATGGAACTTTAAAGTGGTCTGTTTTTTTTTATTATATATATATATATATATATATATATATATATATATATATATATATATATATAATTTCTGAAAAGACTTGATGGATAGATCAACATGTCTGGTTTCTCATCTTAATAAAGATAGACATAAAAATTTTTTTATCTCTCCTTCCCACTGTAGTTTTCGATCACATATCTACGGTCTTCCTTCACCCTACCTCTCTCTATCATCTTATACTAACTTAAATCTGCCTTCCCAAACACATGATATCTGAAATTTCGAAATCATTCGTATTGACTGGCTAAAAGACAGTGAAAAGCGTCATCAAATATTCCTGTTTCTAAGTCACAAACGACACAAACATAAAAACTGAATGATGTTGTCGGATCGGCAAAATTTGAAATCGACGGGAGAGTCCATCACACACACACACACACACACACACACACACACACACACACACACACACACACACACATATATATATATTAACTTAACTAAAATTTAAGTAGAAGAGATTACCTATCTAGAAACAGTCACGAGTTAAATTCATGAACAAATTTCAAACGGATAGAGATGTCAACTTAATAATGAATAATAATTTTTTTTAAAGAGATTAAAAAAAAACATTACTAGAAATAAACTTATATTTTAAAATAAAATTTTATTCTTTTAATGGACTTTCTATGAATACTTTTCTAATCTACTATTTCATAGAAAATCCCCAAAATTTAAAAAAAAAATTAAATCACTAACAAACATCAAATTAAATTATTTGTAGACAGTTTAGAGACATTCAAATTTATATCAAACATTATAATCTTTATGAACCCCCAAAATAAAACTTTCAAAGTAAAACAAAATTAACAGCGTCTGTTTCTAGCCTTTTTTTTTTTACAAAGAAAATTAGTGACACCTTCTCTCATAACTTCCTTCTCTCTTTTTCTCTCTATGGGTTTTTTTCTTATCTACCCCTTCGATATCAATATATAACTTCCGTTAAGTTAACCGTTTAAATGTGTCAATATCTGCTAACTCACTCATGTCTTCTCTCTCCCCCCCTCACTTCTTCACTTCGTTAATTTACATATGTTTAATACGGCCCGTCAAAAATATGTAAATTTTCTTTTCATTTTTTGTTTGAAAGTAAAGGGCTGTGGTGAAATAATTTGTTACATGGAACTTTAAAGTGGTCTGTTTTTTTTTATTTAATATATATATATATATATATATATATATATATATATATATATATATATATATATATATATATTGTCTGAAAAGACTTGATGGTTAGATCAACATGTCTGGTTTCTCATCTTAATAAAGATAGACATAAAAAATCTTGTTATCTCTCCCTTCCCACTGTAGTTTCGATCACATATCTACGGTCTTCCTTCACCCCTACCTCTCTCTATCATCTTATACTAACTTAAATCTGCCTTCCCAAACACATGATATCTGAAATTTCGAAATCATTCGTATTGACTGGCTAAAAGACAGTGAAAAGCGTCATCAAATATTCCTGTTTCTAAGTCACAAACGACACAAACATAAAAACTGAATGATGTTGTCGGATCGGCAAAATTTGAAATCGACGGGAGAGTCCATCACACACACACACACACACACACACACACACACACATATATATATATATATTAACTTAACTAAAATTTAAGTAGAAGAGATTACCTATCTAGTCAACAGTCAATAATAATTTGTAAGTTTTTAAACCTGGAAAAAATTGTCACCCATATTTTTGGATGAAAATGGAGATGTCAAGAATTAGGAAAATCCCGGTCCTAAGGAAATAAATTATAATCCCATGAACCCTTAAATTTGTCTGTTTCTTAATATAATTTATATATATATATATATATAATATAATTTATATATATATATAATATAATTTATATATATATACATAATATAAGAGCATATGTGGCCTGACGATTGCATATAGCATGAAACAGACTGTCGCCTCTAAGTGTTGACTTCTATGTTCACTTATATATATATATATATATATATATATATATGCGTGTGTGTGTATGCGTGTCTGTGTGTGTATGTGTGTGTGTGATAGTGTGTGTGTCAGTGATATAATATACTTTTAAATTATGCTATATTATAGCTGAAGGTGTTTGGTATCCTAAAGATAGAGCGTATGTAAATATAAAATTGGTTACTGAGGTCAAAGGCCAACCAGCAATGGTCTGTTTCAAATATCAACACTTGCTCATCCATTGCCGTAACCTTTTTTCATTATGCTTTTAAATGCAAAAAGGTTGACAATGTGCTGAGCGTTCATTAGAACGTGAAAATTTATCCATTATGATAAAAATTATTACATTATATATATATATATATATATATATATAGTCATCCACATACATGGCTGTTTCAAATCTAATCAGTGTGGCTAGACATCTGATTACTTCAAGCCGGGATCGAAACTCGACCGATTTGGCATCAGTCAGAGTTTCTACCCCAAGGCTATCGGCGCACGGCAGAGAAAGAAAATTTTTTTAACGTATTATATACGTGATGTATACAAATGCCATATATATATTTAGTGATACAGACAGAAAAACATATAGGCAGAGAAAATATATATATACAATCCTTTAATCGCTACATACACTACAGTAAATGTACGTCTAAGTTCTTACAACATTCCATCTTTCTTGGTAGATCTTATATTTAATAACGGAAGTGCTAAAAACACGATGAAAAAGAAAAAGAAACAAAATGAAGTATGCATATAACATATATTCAGTTTAAAATATTTCTAAAACTTTGTGAATTGAGGAAATCAATTTTATTTCTTCAAAATATCAATGAATTAGAGGTGAGAGGTTTGTGATTTGAAGAACTCAGTTTTTGGCATGAATTGGAATTTCGTCCCAAATCAGTCTTTTGGACTGACTTGGGCATATAACCCGAATCAGAGTTAAAGTGAGGTATTGAAGTTCCATAGAGTGAACTGGGGAAATCGATGTTATTTCTTCAATATGTTATGTACAAATCCAAAGACCAGGACGTTAAAGTAAACGGAGAGATGATCAGAAGAAACATAAAAAATAGCACAAGCTAGGATCTGATGCAGCAAACCATGAAGGATCAAGAGCATGTCAAACATCAGAAGAGGTGCAAACAAGGAAAGAAGCAGATTTTACAAGGAAGAGAAGGTCAAGAGCTTCAGATGACAGTGAAACTTCATCAAGAACAGAAGAAAATAAAACAAGAGAAAATCATGAGCTGTTGAGGATGATAGTCAGACTGTGAAGGAGAGAAACAGGTACTACAAAGTTTAAAATAAACGGGATTTGTATATATAACCTAAAAAAGTAAAAGATTTGTTTTTGAGTTAAGAATATTTACTATTTATTTTTGTATTAAAGGGAGATTACTTGTTCTTATTTAAAAACAAAACAAAAAAAACAGGAATTTATATTAAAAATGAACTGTAATTTACATTAAAAATGAATCTGGATCAACTTA
This sequence comes from Acanthosepion pharaonis, assembly GCA_903632075.3. Taxonomy (NCBI): domain Eukaryota; kingdom Metazoa; phylum Mollusca; class Cephalopoda; order Sepiida; family Sepiidae; genus Acanthosepion; species Acanthosepion pharaonis. The sequence goes on from CAHIKZ030005119.1 coordinate 204,736, forward strand.
TTTATGATATTTATTTTTATTCTTAATGTAACCAATAATTAATTTCTCTTGTTTAATAAGCTCTGCTTTTTTAAGTGTTTTTAAGATAAACAATTTTTCAACAAGACTTATGTTAAATCTATTTCCTTTTCCGTTATAAGATTTGGCTCTTGCTACATTATCCCAGTAAATGATAGGTGATTTACCACAATTCTTTAATTACCAGAAATATTTGGAAAGATTACAGGTGTTTCTGTATTTTATATTATCTAAATTCATTCGATAATGGTAGAAACGAAATTTCCAAGAATTTTCAGTGGAACAAAAAATAAGATTTAACATCGTTATCGGAATGTATGCTCGCTCGGTATACAATATTATTAGTCATACATTGACTTTTTAAAGGACAGATCATGCTTATTAGGCAGTTGCATTTGTTTTTCGAAAAAATTACGTTGTCTTCGTTGGAAATATATTTGTTGAATATATATTTTATCAATGATATAATGTTATGTTATGGGTATGGATTTATCTTTGTTATTAACGCAGCTATAGCTGATCTTAATATTATTTTTGTTAAAAATCTTTTTTTAAAGGTTAAAGTGCATATATCTATGTGGAGCAATTGTGGTCTACGTTAATTATTTATATATATTTTTTGTAGTTCCGTTTTTTGCACGAGGATATCTCCCAACAGCCCCACGCGGTCAGATGTGACAAGGCCGAATTTAATGTGGAGTATCCGAGCCCGTAGGCTCGACCAAAAATTCTCCTTATAAAACGGGATCGGGTAGCTGTTTCCCGAGACGAGATTCTGTCCTTCGATATAGCCTCATCTGGGGAACCTCTCTGCCCGGAGGCAGAGAATTTGACTAGCAGAGCTGTAGATGAAACTCCAGCTGCAGACCAACATACAGTATTCACTACTGTAGTTATGTGAATGCGGACATACTCATTATCGTATGCTAAAACAGTATCTTATCTCGAATTTTCTGGGGGTGATTTGATTCTTTACTTTTTAGAAAGAGAACAGATTAAAATTGTTTTGTGTCAGCCTCCACTAATGGTAGCAACATTCATAGCCTGACTTCCATCTACAAAGTCCATTCAAGGATCATCAAGAGAACGGTCAAGAAGTTTTTAAAAGAAGACATATTAGAGAGGAAAACTGAACCAGGAGGCCACAACAGGAAGAGGGATCATCATTTCGAGTTAGAGCTAAATCCTTTCTTATTGTTCAAAGTAGAGTCCAGTACATTTATAAAAACAGTGGAGAATTCCGGTAAGATATTTTAAATCATTTTTAAGATACAACGGTTCAAAGATTAATCTAACAATTGAACAATTTTGTTGTTACACCCGCAATCCTGAAATTTTGAATTCCCAAGTTTTCATTACTGCGATTGTTTTCGACGATTTTTTACGTGGTTTTTGTGTCAATTTTATATGTACGATGACAATATTTATAAATTGAAAATGAATTTTGAAATAAAAGAAATTCCTTGCGAAATTCAGCGAAAATCCCCCATGAAATAAAAATAATTGTTTGTCTGGAAAGTAAGGACCTACGCTCCTCCCTACCTATTGCGATGAAGGCTTAATCAAGAGCCTTCTGCTGGAGTTAGATTAAATGCCTCCCGATGGTGACTTTTAAGCTAGTATATATATATATATATATATATATATATATATATATAAATTAATATGATTTAAAATATGATTTTTTTTTTCTGCTACACAGTTCTAACCATGTTTCAAAAATAAAGCTAAAAGCCCTGAATTTAATTTATATACATATCTTACTGTTCTTTCTTTTTTTTTATATATATATATATATATATATATATATATATATATATATATATATATATATATTCATGAATTATTCATACAAAAACAAATGCAAAGTTTAATGATTTAATTGGCGAGAAATCCATCGTCATAAAGCAATTCAAATAATATACAAACACCCCCGAACCTGTTATGAATGAAAAGATCCTTGTTTCTATAAATTTCTGCTGCATTAGTTCTTATTTTTACTACAAACTTTCGTCTGTTCCTACAGACATCTTCAGGTATGGAATAGATGTTGTTCTTGTTTTTTCTCTCAGTAATAAGAGGACAATGAAAATATATGTATTGTTGTATCCGAAAAATGCTATTGGAAATGAGTTATTGTTTTTGGAGCGTGCAGTAGCAACGCTGTGTTTGATTTTAAATTTTACAGTTGTGCGTTCTTGTACAAATATGGTGATAAACGAATTTTTTACTGGTAAATTTTCTGTCAAAGTGGCATGAACTATATTGTTCAATAATTACAGTAATGTCGCACTTATTATCCAAAAGTCGCACTTGGATCAGTTATTTTAATTTCGATAAACGTGCAATCAATTTACAAATTCATGAATTTACTGAGAGAAAAAACAAGAATATAGATTTATAGATACATATTATGAAGAAAAATATACTGAAAAAACAAACAAAAATTCTAATATGCGATTATGCTGTTTTAATGTTTACTGTCGGACGTTTCGGTCTAATAGACCATCTTCAGGACATATTCATAAAACATAATTAACATAGACCATATACAATTCTACATGAAAAAGACGATGGACATAAAAGCAATACCAATCCAAACAGATAACTGAAATCTTTTATAAGATCACGTCGTCGTCACGTGGGCGATGTTGTGAAAACGTATTCCTAAAGTTTGAGTATTTTGAATGAAAAACGAAAAGAATTTTATTTTTGATCTAAAACTTGTATGTACGTCTGTCGAGCATTAATCTTGCTAGAAAAGGGGAAATATTAAAGAAGCCGGCTCTAGTATTCACCGTGCGTCAGATAGATATTATGTCTGACGTATAAATCCGAATATGTAAATATTTTAAAATCTTCACAGAATCAAAATCGAAATTATGATCAGCTTTAGTTGTGTGTACAACTAAAGCATAGTTTAAATTTCCGAGGCGAATATCTCGATATGGTCTATGTTAATTATGTTTTATGAATATGTCCTGAAGTTGGTCGATTAGACCGAAACGTCCGACGTTGACATTAAACATTTAAACAGCATAATCGCATATTAGGATTTTTGTTTGTTTTTTCAGTATATTTTTCTTCATACTGTCGGATCTATATCCATATATTTGCTTACATACATATATATATATATATATATATATATATATATATATATACCTATATATGTATGTATGTAAATATATATACGTATCTATATATATATATATATATATATATATATATATATATATATATATATATATATATATATATATATATATATTATATAATATATATATATATATATATATATATATATATATAACTTATAGCAACGAGGAGAATAGAAACATAAACAATAATATTAATGTTTTATAAAAAATCAAATGAGCGAAAACAAGACGAAACTAAAATTAAGAATATTATAAAAAATTTCACGACACCAGTTGACAATAGCGAAAAAATTAAGATTAATTATTTATTACAAAAAAAATTAAAACCTCCAACCTTATAGTTAAAAATAATAATTTGCCTCTTAGAACAAAATTAAATGGAATAAATATTATTTACGAATTTAAATGTCCTTTAAAAAATTACATTGCTGATCAATCCAAATAGGCCACACTACAACATGTTTGCCAAGAAGACTCACACTAGATCTTTCTGAACATAGCTCAATTAGGTCACATTTAAATACTGGACACTATTCGTAACATCCTTGTTGATAACACAAATATACCAACATTGTCTACATGTAAAAAATGGCTAAAAATTATGAAAGCCTTATTAATAATAAAAAAAAAAAAAAACACTCAATAATAGCAACTATGAACATGGACAATATCTTGACCGTGTTTTGAAAATGAAAACTTTATATAAATACATACATACAACAAACTATTTCTTGTTAACAGTTAATATATTTCAACCTTGTAAATGGCTAAATGTATAGCCGAAAGCGCTCGGATAGAAAGAACAATTTGACAGTTTTTATAGAATTTATCCTCCGAAAAAAAAAAAAATAAAATAAATATCACACGAGAAATTGTATAAAAAACTAAATCGAATCATCTTGTCTGTCATATTCATTGAAACGTGCATGAAAGAAGGATTGCTGCCTAAATACACAAATATATATATGGGCGATTTTGAACAAAAACCATCCTGTCAATCGATAAACGATTATTGAATTTCTTTGAGATTATTTAACTTACCGGCTTCACGAAAGGACTAAAATTGATTGAGAATAATTTTGTTAAGGAGAATTCCAATTGGATAAAAAAATATTAATGCATATGTTGTGTGAATTTTAAGACCTGGAAAATGTCAGTGAAAGAATTCTCGGTTCGTAGAGTCTTTGATCAATTACCATTTCAAACCAGTGACATTTCACATGCAAGGTTTGTAGGGAATGGGTTGGGGATTCTCTCTGCGGTGACGTGTCATCGCTCGCCAGACACCCTTGTCCATCTGGTGTTATCGAACCACCTGGATTGGATTAGTCGAAATCTGTATAATGACGCAATACAATCTTCTTAAGACAAATAGTTAAGCTGGACCCATGATAGATAGAGAATAAAATATTTTAAAGTGTGGTAGTCCTTCTTCTTCCGCCTCCTCTTCCTTCATCTTTTCCTTCCGTTCCCTTCTTTCCTCCTCCTTTCTTCCTTCTCATCTTTTCCTTCCATCCTGTTCCTCTTCTTTCACCTCCTCCTCTTTCTTCCATCTCCTCCTCCTTCTTCTTCCTTCCCTTCTCCTCATCCTCCTTCCTCCTCCTCCTTCTTCTACCACCACCACCACCACCACCCTCCTCCTCCTCCTCAAAAGTGTTCTTCTTCCCATTCATCTCCTTCTTTTTTCTTCCACTTCTCTTGCTTCTTCTCCTCCACCTTCTCCTCATCATTATTTTTCTTTTCTTCTTCCACCTCCCTCCTTTTTTCCACCTCCCCTCCTTCTTCTTCCACCTCCTCTCCTTCTTCTTTCGCTCTCTCCTCCTCTTTTCTTACCCACCTCCTTTCGCCCTCCTTCTTCTTCCCCTTCCCTTCTCCTCCTCCTTCTTCTTTCCGCCTCTCCTCCACCACCACCACCACCACCACCACCTCCTCCTCCTCCTCAAAAGTGTTCTTCTTCATTCATCTCCTTCTTTTTTCTTCCACTTCTCTTGCTTCTTCTTCTTCCTCCACCTTCTCCTCATCATTATTTTTCTTTTTCTTCTTCCACCTCCTCCCTCTCCTTCTTCTTCCACTTCCTCCCTCTCCTTCTTCTTCCACCTCCTCTCCTTCTTCTTTCGCTCTCTCCTCCTACTTTCTCTTACCCACCTCCTTTTGCCACCTCCTCCTTCTTCTTCCCCTTCCCCTTCTCCTCCTCCTTCTTCTTTCGCCCTCTCCTCCTCCTCCTTCTACCACCACCACCACCACCACCACCACCTCCTCCTCCTCCTCAAAAGTGTTCTTCTTCATTCATCTCCTTCTTTTTCTTCCACTTCTCTTGCTTCTTCTTCTTCCTCCACCTTCTCCTCATCATTATTTTTCTTTTTCTTCTTCCACCTCCTCCCTCTCCTTCTTCTTCCACTTCCTCCCTCTCCTTCTTCTTCCACCTCCTCTCCTCCTTCTTCTTATCATTTTCCTGCTTCTTCTTCAACCCCTCCTCCTCCTTTTTCTTCCCACTTCCTTTTACTAAATTTATAGGTAAAGTTAACGACAGAGTTTATTTTTCGAATGTGGTTTTGAGATTATCAATTTCTTGTTTTTTTGTTATATTTTTTTTTTCATAAAATAAAAATATCTACATAGCGGACGTATATTTTAGGTTTAGTAACTTCATTAAATATGTCGTACTTTCTACGTGGGACAAGTAGTAGTTGAAGAAACACAAGCCGAGCTGATTTTCCATACGAATATCATTAGTGAAGATATTGCCATTATGTTCATAGAAGGGGACTTTAGTTGTGCAGGCATACAATAATTTTTGTGGGGAATATTAGGTTTGGTGGATGAAGGTGAAATGAAATTATTTTTATATACACAATTAAAGATGATGTCGATGGTTTTATGAACATGAATGTTTGTAAAGAAATTCTCAACGTCGAGTGAAGCTAAAATACTTTGGTTTGGTTGTGTAGTTTTTGAGATTAGGAAAAGTTCACGAATTTATGTGATGTTATAATTGGTAAGTAGATATGGAGTAATAACATCATTAAGGAATTTTGACAGCTTGGAGATAGGGATGTGGGAAAACATGGGTTGTAGTTGATATCTGGTTTTATGTATTTTAATATTTTCGTATAGGTATCCTGGGTTGTAATCTTCGAAGATTTTTTTTTTGATTTTCAAAGAATCTACAGATTAAAAAAATAAATAAAAGTAACATAAATAAAAGCGAAATAATTGTTAAATGTAAGCAAGAAGAATTCTATCTTAGAAATATCATGAAGAACTAGATGACCCTGGTGGACCAGAACAAAAAAAAAAAAAAAATTAAGTTATTGATCTACTACAAAAAATTTAAAACAGCTAAACTTTTCATCAACAATAACACAACTGCAAGATCTAAATTAGGGAAAAGCAATATAATTTACGAGTTTACATGCCCCTTAAAGAACTGTGTTCCTGATCAAACCAAATTCACAAATAATTATATTGGTCATACCATTGCATGCCATTTGCATGCCTATTTAGACCATAGCTCAATTAGGACACATTTAAACACATACCAAACTCCATCCGCAACATATAGAAAAAAATATAGTATTTTTACGGAACTGGCCCGAATGAAAGATTCAAAATTGATATGTTGCGCTGTGGCCCTCGAAGTAAAGTTTAAAACGTGAACAATTTTATTTTGAAACTTTGTAATTTAAGAACATAATTTTTTTATTTGTATATGAGCTATTGAAAGTTAGAGAGTTGTGTCCCTTTAAGTTGAAAAAGAGTGACACGGTGAAAAGTTTATGATATATATATATATATATATATATATATATATATATATATATATATATATATATACATTGAAAGTTTATGATATATCTATATGGATGTCACCACGAAATGTATCTTTAATGTATTAGACATCCGACAACATTCATATTTCCTCCTTACACTCACCTTTATTTAAAAAAAACCGTCTCTTTTAAGTTTTAATCTCCCACCTTCTCTCGTCTGTTACCCCTCTCTTTTACTCTAACATTCGTCCCACACTCTCATACTTACACTCTCTCTAAATTCTATTTTTATTTTCAGAGTTGTTCTTTTCTGTTTTCTTATTGAATTTGTAGGTCTGATGAATTGGATCATATTTACGATTCCAATGGAATAAATTATGACCATGGAATATTAGTGTTTCAGCCTTTTTATTATATATATTTTATATATATATATATATATATATATATATATATATATATATATACAGTGAAAGTTTATTATATATATATATTAACATCAAGGTCGGAAAGGCATTAGGGTGGCATTCTGTATCATAACAGCCGATAATTGATATATATATATATATATATATATATATATATATATATATGTTGTGTGTGTGTGTGTGTGTGTTTATCGTGTACGCACCTGTGTAGTGATTTTTGTGTACGCATTTCATCATGTGTATATATCCCTATGCTTATGTAGTAGTGGGGGTATATAATGTATATGTATGCAGTTATATATGCGTATCTATGCGTGTGTTACTGGCTGAACTGCGTCGACGGAAATATCGGGCTGATAATCTTACGCTTCAGAAGTAATTGTCGTATAATAGTTAATGATAACTGGAATGTTTATTTCGTCTTCTCGGCAAAATTTAAGAACACGTTTCTCATTATAACTTACGCCCACCCAGCGTCAGCCTCCACCACGCTCCCCCCCCATTCATCAGTCTCCCTTACCCTCGCTCAACCACCCACATCCCCGACTGCATCCTCAGCACCGCTTCTATCACAATCACCCGACTTCCGCTTCGATCGTGCTCGCCATTCCATCCCCCCCACACCTCGCCGCTTCCCTCATCGACTCTCCTTTCCTCTCTAAAAACTTTACCTACCCGCAACCATTACCGGCGAAGCACTTGATCAAGAAGTGTTAAATAGAGGGTGGAGGGGGGTTATATACGCACTTTTACACGCATAGCCTTATGGACGCATAAGACTTGCACCCCAAGCTATGTCGACCCCCACAAGCAAATACGGGAGTTACATAAAGATAAAAATCCTTCTGAGTGTTAATATTCATGCACTTTTGTGTCTGTCTACACGTATGTCTACACGTCTCTCTCTCTCGATATATATATATATATATATATATATATATATATATATATAGTAAATGTTAATGTCAGTGTGTCACACCTTTTCAACTTTACTCCTAGAGGCCGTAGCCCAACATATCATACCGTTTTGGAATCAGACCGACACCGCGAGCCAATTAAAAACATTCCGGGTCGTATCCAGACCCCCAATCCTGAAATTCTGAATTCCCAAGTTTTCATTACTGCGATTGTTTTCAACGATTTTTTACGTGATTTTTTTGCGACAAATTTTATTGTACAATAACAATTTTTATAATTTGGAATAAATTTCGGAATAATCGAAACTAACTGCGAAATCCAGCGAAAGTCAGCCATAAAATAAAAAAAAAATAATTGTTTGTATGGAAAGTAAGGACCTACGTACATCAAATTTTCTTTAAATTAAGTGGCGGCAGAAGAATTATCATTGAACTTTTAAAAGGTAGGCTTAAATATTAATGCAATACTTAAATGCAGCGATCAATTTTGAGTTCTGTAGTTTATTGTTACCTATCGCATCTATTCCTCCTTACCTATCGTGATGAAGGTCCAATCGAGAGTCCTCTGCAGGAGCTAACTTAAATGACACCCGATATATATATCGTGTTCTGTCTACCCATTTTCACTCACAAGGCCTCAGTCAACCCGTGGTATTGTTTTCAGGCACTTTCCAAAGGTGCCGCTCGCTGGGATCGTCCAAACCGAATACATCTGGAAGTCTTCTTTCGGAAGGGACACAGCATACATTTAGATATTTTTTTGATAAAATCCAAATAATAAGCAATATTATGGTTCCTGACCTGGCATCTCGGCTTCAGTCACTTTCCCATCGCCGTAAAATCGTTTCCCTGTTCTTTTTCTATAAATATTTTCATTATCTGTCTATATTTCTGAGATGAGGTATTATGTACACTATTTATATTATTCGGACTATTGTCCGCATCTTTGTTGCCATGTTTATCACAACGTTTCGCCCGTTGTACGCTCCAGCCTTCTTCATGTGGTTGGAATGTCGAACTATACCCTTTTTTGTCGCTCACTGGGGTAGACTGTTCTAGTTTCACGTGCCATGTCTAATGGATGTCAGTTATCTTCTGTTAATTCCCCTCTCCAAGTTCTCGACCGCCTTAACCAGGTATTGAACTCACATTCTTTGGGTCCTGTCACTGGATCTAACTAACGCACAGTGATTCTTGTTTTGCTCGTCAGCAAAGCGCGTTCTGCGTTCACGCAAGATTGTAGAAATATCAGGGATGGGTCCATAAGTGAATGGGTCGAGCATTCACTGCTATATAGGAGAATTGATAATCGGTCCCTTTATTCTATCTCCCAGTACTTGTTCTAGCATCCATTTACACAAGCGCGTTATTTAGATTACGATTTCCGTCTGTCTTGCTTCCGTGTGAGTGACAAATTCTCCAAGCAGTCCTTCCTCACTATGAATCCTCAAAATTTCAACTATTTTTTTCTGATTCTGTGTATAAATCTCTTTTTTTACATCCATTTTACTTAAAACTTCCTTGTTGCTCACATGTTTCGTCCATGGTATTCTTAGCATCCTTCTGTAGAATTATATTGCTGTTGCCTCGAGTCTCCTCTTTATCTGCGAGGAGATTATCCATCATTCACTGCTATATAATAGGATTGATAATCTGTTAGCTTAGCTTTTGGAAGGCATCTTTCGCTATCCCAATACGCCTTCGGATTTCAGTGTCGCATTTCCCGTCCTCTGTTAAAACACTTCCACAGTCTTATCAAGGTCGGAAGGTCATTAGGGTGGCATTCTGTGTCATAACACAGCCGGTTAATGTAGGTGATTGCCGGGCGATCAGCCTATCTTGCGCCATGGCTAGATGTCCTAAGCAGTAGATCACTCGCAATTTCTTGGTTTGCTCGTCAGCAACGAGCATTCTGCGTTCACGTAAGATTGTAGAAATATCAGGGATGGGTCCATAAATGAATGGGTCGAACTGTTATATAATAGGATTGATAATCTGTTAGCTTTTGGAGGGCATCTTTCGCTATCCCAATACGCCTTCGGATTACGGTGTCACATTTTCCGTCCTCTGTCAAAATACTTCTCGCATATTTAAATTTCTCTACTTCCTGAATTTTGATAAATTTGAATTCGTAACTGGTATCTTAAGCCATTTCTTTTGCTTTGTAATCAGAATTTTAGCTTTTTTTTTATTCGGTCAAGCTACTCCAGACATTCATGTGCCTATCACGCCAACCATCACGGTCTTAACATCAAGGCATTAGGGTGGCATTCTGTATCATAACAGCCGGTTAATGTAGGTGTTTGCCGGGCGACCAAGCAGTCTTGCGCCGTGGCTAGGTGTCCAGAGCAGTAGATCACTCGTGAGCCCTGATTTTGATCGCCAGTAGTGTCCAGCAAAGTGCATTCCGCATTCGCGTAAGATTGAAGAAATATCAGGGCTGGGTCCCTAGAGCTGTGATTTAGTTGGACCTTTTCTCCAAGAGATGTTAAGTATAGCTCTCAGCATCCGAGTGTAGTTTCCATGAAGCTTAGACTCAAGGGTTTTAGTTTATGTCTAAGCATACATTAACAACGTTTCTGCAATGGCTCGAAAGAATATCAGCTTAAAGTTGTCTTATAGATCAGGTTTCCAGCTTGCATCCATTTTATTCAAGATGGCTCAGGCTATGCGAATTTTCACATGTCTTTCCAGTAGAATTTATCTCGCTTCTTACGTACGTAAAATATTTTATTGATTTACTGAGACAGTTTGTATTGAACCTTGCTGGTTGACGCTTATAAATTGAGTTTTACAGGATTTGATATAGTGTCCAACGTCGTCAGAAGCATTTTCTAGATGATGTAGGAGAACTGTGGCATTAGTAATGGTGTCTTCAGTGATAGCTAGATCATCTTCATAGTCAATATCTGATAACTTTTTTTTTGATGCTATTTTCATTAGTTGTTACATAAATGCTGTATAACATAAAATTAATGTTTTCTCTCTGTGCGTAGGATGTCTTTAACAAGTTTTGAGGCCTCATCGACATAGATGCAACCACATTCATTATACGTTATATCAGTGTGGAGGTAACTTTTTAGTCCTGTTAAGGTTTTACATTCTCTTGCTCTGATGTGGCAACAATGGGCAACATTTGCATTAGTATTTATCAATCCACCCACGAGGATAGAATGTGGCACAAGGCCGGTTTAATGTGGGTATCCCCGAGCCCGTAGGCTCGGCCAAAAATATAGCCTTTTGAACCCGTGCAGACGGGTTCAGGCCCCGTCTACCTCCCCCGAACGAAACCTTGTCCTTCGGCAAAGCTTCGTCCGGGTTCCTCTCTGCTAATGCAGAGAGTTCGACAGACGCCGACTCGGAAGCTCACAAAGGCAGCGTACTACACTTTGATCATTGACCCCGGGCCGAGCATTAGTTGTTACATAAATGCTGAATAACATGCAATGAATGACTTCTCTATGTGCGTAGGATGTCTTTGATGATTTTTTGAGGCCTGTCGTATTTAGACGTAACCACATTCATTATACGTTATATCAGTGTAGAGGTGGCCTTTTAGTCCTACTAAGGTCTTGCATTATGTATCCAAAGAATTTCATCTGTCTTTTCCTGAGAAATTGTTCTTTCCGTTGCCATTTTCTTTAAGACATCTTTGTTGCTTACTGGGATTTTCATTTTTAACAGAAACGATCGTGATTGGTTGAAATACATTAAAATTTAAGTTAACTTTTTAGTATTTTCCAAACGAAATATACTTAAATTTATGCGTGGAGCAAGACGAGTTGATCGCCCAGCAACCATCTGCCACGTTAATGATCTCCCTACCTCGATACTGGAGCGTGATAGTTGGCGTCATAGATTCATCAATGTCCGAGCTAACTCGACCGAATAAAAAAAAAAAAAAGAAAGAAAGCCTGATACATTTATTTACTGGAATAAATACTGCGAGATATGCTCTCACGTCTTGTTTTATTTCCACTGTTGAAAGAGTTGTTTCCACCTAAATTTATTCGTATAAATGTTTAGTTTTAGCCTATTATAGGCATGGAAAAACTTTTCCGACGAGTGGGCCGAGATATGGCTCATCATAAAGCGTGTATGCATTTTCTAGATGAGGTCGGAGTACCGTGGTATTGTGCGTAGAATGTCTTTGACGATTTGTGAGGCTTGACCTACATAGATGCAACCATATTCCTTATATGTTATGTCAGTGTGGAGGTAAATTTTTAGTCCTGATAAGGTTTTACAATCTCTTGCACAGATGTGGCAACACTGGGCAACATTTGTATTAGTTGTTACATAAATGCTGAACAACATGTAGTGATTGACTTCTCTATGTACGTAGGATTACATCCATTTTATTCAAGGCTGCTCAGATTTTAGCGATGCGAATTTTCACATCTTTTCTTTAGTAGAATTTACCTCACTTCCTAGGTATGTAAAAGATTCGACAGATTTTATTGATGATTTTTTGAGGCCTGTCCTATTTAGACGTAACCACATTCATTATACGTTATATCAGTGTAGAAGTGTCCTTTTAGTCCTACTAAGGTCTTGCATTATGTACCCAAAGAATTTCAGCTGTCTTTTCCTGAGAAATTGTTCTTTCTGTTGTCATTTTCTTTAAGACATCTTTGTTGCTTACTGGGATTTTTAATTTTTAACAGAAACGGCCGTGATTGGTTGAAATATATTAAAATTTTAAGTTAATGTTTTTTAGTATATTCCAAATGAAACATAGACATGTACACTGCGTGCCAAATTATTATCGAGATAACTTTTTTTCTAATATTTCAAAAACCATCCAATCAATTCACACAAAATGTTGGCAACACTGACCTGCACAATCCCCAAATTGTTGTACTGATCTGCGCAATGTAAACAAACTGGCGCCATATTTGTTATCAACACGGTGATTTGAGCGTGACAAATTATTAGAAAGGTTTAGTAAAATTCTCGCCATATTTATTACAACGTTTCGGACGTTGTACGCTCCGGCCTTCTTCAGGTGGTTAAAATATCGAAGTGAACCCTTTATTTCACTCACTCAAGGACAAATGGGACATCACGCGTTGGTTAGATCCAGTGACAGGACCCAAAGTGTTGCGAGTTCAATATCTCGTTAAGGCAGTGGAGAACTTGGAGAGGTGAATTAACAGGAGATAACTGATAACTGACATCCATTTGACATGGCACGTGGAACTAGAACAGTCCACTCCAGCGAGCGAAATAAAGGATTCAGTTCCACATTGCAACCACCTGAAGAAAGCCGGAGCGTACAACGGCCGAAACGTTGTGATATGGTAGCAAACATAAGGACAATAGTCCGAATAATGTAAATAGTGTACATAATACCTCATCTCAGAAATATAGACAGATACTGAATGGCCGAAACGTTGTAATAAATAAATAAAACAAAGATGAGGACAATAGTCCGAATAATGTAAATAGTGTATATAATACCTCATCTCAGGAATATAGACAGATACTAAAGGGCCGAAACGTTGTAATAAATATGGCGACAAAGATGAGGACAATAGTCCGAATAATGTAAATAGTGTACATAATACCTCATCTCAGAAATATAGACAGATACTGAAAGGCCGAAACGTTGTAATAAATATATGACAAAGATGAGGACAATAGTCCCAATAATGTAAATAGTGTATATAATACCTCATCTCAGAAATATAGACAGATACTGAAAGGCCGAAACGTTGTAATAAATATGGTGACAAAGATGAGGACAATAGTCCGAATAATGTAAATAGTGTACATAATACCTCATCTCAGAAATATAGACAGATACTGAAAGGCCGAAACGTTGTAATAAATATGGCGACAAAGATGAGGACAATAGTCCGAATAATGTAAATAGTGTACATAATACCTCATCTCAAAAATATAGACAGATACTGAAGGGCCGAAACGTTGTAATAAATATGGCGACAAAGATGAGGGACATTAGTCCGAATAATGTAAATAGTGTACATAATACCCTCATCTCAGAAATATAGACAGATACTGAAAGGGCCGAAACGTTGTAATAAATATGGCGACAAAGATGAGGACATTAGTCCGAATAATGTAAATAATGTACATAATACCTCATCTCAGAAATATAGACAGATACTGAAGGGCCAAAACGTTGTAATAAATATGGCAACAAAGATGAGGACAATAGTCCGAATAATGTAAATAATGTACATAATACCTCATCTCAGAAATATAGACAGATACTGAAAGGCCGAAACGTTGTAATAAATATGGCGACAAAGATGAGGACAATAGTCCGAATAATGTAAATAATGTACATAATACCTCATCTCAGAAATATAGACAGATACTGAAAGGCCGAAACGTTGTAATAAATATGGCGACAAAAAGATGAGGACAATAGTCCGAATAATGTAAATAATGTACATAATACCTCATCTCAGAAATATAGACAGATACTGAAAGGCCGAAACGTTGTAATAAATATGGCGACAAAGATGAGGACAATAGTCCGAATAATGTAAATAGTGTACATAATACCTCATCTCAGAAATATAGACAGATACTGAAAGGCCGAAACGTTGTAATAATATGGCGACAAAGATGAGGACAATAGTCCGAATAATGTAAATAGTGTACATAATGCCTCACTCAGAAATATAGACAGATACTGAAAGGCCGAAACGTTGTAATAAATATGGCGACAAAGATGAGGATAATAGTCCGAATAATGTAAATAATGTACATAATACCTTATCTCAGAAATATAGACAGATACTGAAAGGCCGAAACGTTTAATAAATATGGCGACAAAGATGAGGATAAGAGTGCGAATAATGTAAATAGTGTACATAATACCTCATCTCAGAAATATAGACAGATACTGAAAGGCCGAAACGTTGTAATAAATATGGCGACAAAGATGAGGATAATAGTCCGAATAATGTAAATAATGTACATAATACCTCATCTCAGAAATATAGACAGATACTGAAAGGCCGAAACGTTGTAATAAATATGGCGACAAAGATGAGGACAATAGTCCGAATAATGTAAATAAAACATAATACCTCATCTCAGAAATATAGACAGATACTGAAGGGCCGAAACGTTGTAATAAATATGGCAACAAAGATGAGGACATGGTCCGAATAATGTAAATAATGTACATAATACCTCTACTCAGAAATATAGACAGATATTAAAGGGCCGAAACGTTGTAATAAATGGCGGACAAAGATGAGGACATTAGTCCGAATAATGTAAATAATGTACATAATAATTCATCTCAGAAATATAGACAGATACTGAAGGGCCGAAACGTTGTAATAAATATGGCGACAAAGATGAGGACAATAGTCTGAATAATGTAAATAATGTACATAATACCTCATCTCAGAAATATAGACAGATACTGAAAGGCCGAAACGTTGTAATAAATATGTCGACAAAGATGAGGACAATAGTCCGAATAATGTAAATAATGTACATAATACCTCATCTCAGAAATATAGACAGATACTGAAGGGCCGGAAACGTTGTAATAAATATGGCGACAAAGATGAGGACAATAGTCCGAATAATGTAATAATGTACATAATAACCTCATCTCAGAAATATAGACAGATACTGAAAGGCCGAAACGTTGTAATAAATATAAGGACAAAGATGAGGACAATAGTCCGAATAATGTAAATAATGTATAATACCTCATCTCAGAAATATAGACTGAAATAATGAAATAGTATCATAATACCTCATCTCAGAAATATAGACAGATACCGAAATTGTTTAAAAAATTAAAAATAGTAATAAATAATGTAAAAATAGGAAATAAAATCTCAGAAAATCAGATACTGAGAAATTTAATAAGGATGTCGACAAAGATCCTAAAGTCCGAAAATAGGATGAGTATAATACTTCATCTCAGAAATATAGAGAGATAC
Source organism: Acanthosepion pharaonis (assembly GCA_903632075.3). NCBI lineage: Eukaryota > Metazoa > Mollusca > Cephalopoda > Sepiida > Sepiidae > Acanthosepion > Acanthosepion pharaonis. The sequence continues at coordinate 220,973 of CAHIKZ030005119.1, forward strand.
TGTGAACCGAAACGTTTGTAAATATGGCGAAAAGAAAGGATAATTTCCGAATAATGTAAATAGTGTACATAATACCTCATCTGAAATATAGACAGATACTGAATGGAAGAAACGTTGAAAAAATATGGCGACAAAGATGAATGCAAAGTCCGAATAATGCAATAAACTTACATAAAGACCTCATTTCAGAAATAAGACAGATTTTAAAATGGCCGAAACGGAAAAAAATAAAAAACAAAGAACAGGACGTTTAGTCCAAATAATGGAAAGAATGTATTTACCCTCATCTCAGAAATATAGACAGATACTGAAGGGCAGAAACGTTGTAATAAATATGGCGAAAAAGATGAAGACAATAGTCCGAAGCTTAAATAGTGTATATAATACCTCATCTCAGAAATATAGACAGAGATGAATGGCTGAAACGATTTTAATAAATATGACAAAGATGAGGACAATAGTCCGAATAATGTAAATAGTGTACATAATGGCTCATCTCAGAAATATAGACAGATACTCCTTTCATAGAAACGTTGTAATAAACGGCCGCAAAGATGAGGACATTAGTCCGAATTCACAAACGATACATCATAATTTACCTCATCTCAGAAATATAGACAGATACTGAAGGATGGGAAACGTTGTAATAAATATGGCGACAAAGATGAAGACAATAGTCTGAATAATGTAAAATAGTGCAATATACGGCCTCATCTCAGAAATATAAGACAGATACTGAAAGGCCGAAACGTTGTAATAAATATGTCGACAAAGATGAGGATGGTGACCGAATAATGTAAATAGTGTACATAATGCTCATCTCAGAAATATAGACAGATACTGAAAGGCCGAAACGTTGTAATAAATATGGCGACAAAGATGAAGACAAGAGTTGAATAATGTAAAAAATGGTCACTAATAGATGGGTCATCTCAGAAATATAGACAGATACTGAAACTTCGAAACGTTGGATAAATATGTCGACAAAGATGAGGATAATCACGAATGAAACATCAGGTAATTACGTATCTCGAATTATAGACGAGTTGATCAACTTCCATTGTTAAAAAATTGTAAAAATAGTAATAAATAAATAAAAAATAGGAAATAAAATTTCGGAAATCAGGCTGAGATTTAGAAGGAACCAGACACAATCCTAAACTGGAAACTAGGGATGAGTATATACTCTTGCTCATGAGATCGGAGAGGAGTGTGAACCGGACGGTAGGTTAAGAAAAGAAATATTTTTCAAACATTGTGAGCTTCGTTTTCGTACCTTTTGCATGAAGGGAAATGAAGAAAGAAAAAAAAAATGGCCGCCAGCATCGAATGCCAAACAAAAAAGCAATAAACTTCTAAAGAAAGAATTCTTTTCTTCTCTGTTTTCGCGCCACGGAAAAAAACAAAAAACAAACAACGTTTCGACCAACGAATGGACTTCTCATTTATTTCGTCTGGAACTTCGGATTTCCCCCCTGGAATCGCCATTTACAAATGATCAAACAATAAACGAAGCTTTAGGATCTGTCGGCTTATTCTTTACGATATTTACAGAGATGAGTGCCCGCCCGGGTGTTCAGGCACCCGATTACGATACCCGTGTCGATTTAATAAGAAGCAAAGTAAAATGGGCTGAACTGTTATGTAATATCGATCCTCTCATAGAACACGGCTTACGGCCGCATCACGTTGAAACATCGGTTCACAGACGATCACAGAATTTAAGCAACGTCGAGCCTGGTCAGTACCTAGATGGGTGACCGCTTAGAATGCTCTAAGCTTGGATGTGTGAATGGTTTAAAGTGCTTACGGCCACATCACGTTGTAACATCAGCTTACGTAGGATTACAGGAGTTGAGCAACGTCGTGCCTGGTCACTACCTAGATGGGTGACCGCTTAGAAATACCAGATGCTCTAAGCTTGGATGTGTGGATGGTTTAAAGTGCTTACGGCCCTGGGATCACGTTGAAACATCACGGATTACGTGGGATTGGATGTGTGGAGTTGAGCACGGTCGGCCCTGGATGGATACCAAGATGGGTGACCGCTTAGAAATGGATGTGTGGATGCAGAGGCTTGGATGTGTGGATGGTTTAAAGTGACAAGCGGATGGCCCTAGGATGGATGAAACATCAGCTTACGTACGATTACAGGAGTGGAGCAACGTGTGCCTGGTCAGGACCAGATGGTGGACCGACAGAAATACCAGATGCCCTAAGGATGGATGTGTGGATGGAACAGGGTGCGGACGGCCCAGGATGGACGTTGAGACAACATGGCCCTTAAGGATGGATTGTGGATGAGCAACGTCTTGCCTGGATGGCCCTGGGATGGATATGTGGATAGAAATACCGGATGCCCTAGGATGGATGTGTGGATGGTTTAAAGTGGACGGCCCTGGGATCACGTTGGAAACTTCAGCTTACGGATAGCCAGGGGATGGATGTGTGGAGCCTGGTCACGGATGGCCCTAGGATGGATGTGTGGATGACCGCTTAGAAATGGCCCTAGGATGGATGTGTGGATAGTTGGATGGCCCTGGATGGATTTGGAAAGAACAGAGGCACGGATGGCCCTAGGATGGATATGTGGATAGACAGAGGCACGGATAGCCTAGGGATGGATATGTGGATAGACAGAGGCACGGATAGCCCAGGATGGATTGTGGATAGACAGTCACGGATAGCCCTAGGGATGGATATGTGGATAGACAGAGGACGGATGGGTGATGGCTTAGAAATACCAGATGATAGACAGAGGTTGGATAGCCCTAGGATGGATATGTGGATAGACAGAGGCACATCACGTTGGAACATCAGCTTATGTAGGATAGCCCTGGGATGGAGTTGACAACGTCTTGCCTGGTCAGCCCTAGGATGGATGGATGATGCTTGGATAGCCCAGATGCTGTATAGACTTGGAGGGATGGATGGTTTATGGATGTGGATAGACAGATCACGTTGATAGCCCTAGGATGGATGTGTGGATAGACAGACGGCTTGGATGGCCCTAGGATGGATATGTGGATAGACAATACCAGATAGCTAGCCCTGGGATGGATATGTGGATAGACAGAGGCACGGATAGCCCTAGGATGGATATGTGGATGAAACATGGATAGCCCTAGGATGGACGTGTGGATAGGAGAGGCAGGAGTTGAGGATGGATATGTGGATGGACAGAGGCAATGGATAGCCCTAGGATGGATATGTGGATAGACAAATACCAAATGCCCTAGGATGGATGTGTGGATGTTTTAAAGTGCTTACGGACATCACGGGATAACATACGTACGATTACAGGCTTGGTTGCCCTGGGCAACGTCGAGCCTGGTCACGGATGGCCCTGGGATGGATATGTGGATAGAAATACCTGGATGCCCTGGGATGGATGTGTGGATGGTTTAAAGTGCACGGACGGCCTAGGATGGATGTTGGAAACATCAGCTTACGTAGGATTACAGAAAGTTAACGTCGAGCCTGGTCACTACCTAGATGGGTGACCGCTTAGAAATACCAGATGCTGTAAGCTTGGATGTGTGGATGGTTTAAAGTGCTTACGGCCACATCACGTTGAAACATCAGCTTACGTACGATTACAGGAGTTGAGCAACGTCGAGCCTGGTCACTACCTGGATGGGTGACCGCTTAGAAATACCAGATGCTGTAAGCTTGTATGTGTGGATGGTTTAAAGTGCTTCCGGCCACATCACGTTATAACATCAACTTAAGTAGGATTGCAGAAGTTAAGCAACATCGAGCCTGGTCACTACCTAGATGGCAGATCGATTAAAAATACCAAATGCTGTAAAAGTGGATGTGCGGAGAATTTTATGAGATTTCAGTCACATCATTTTGAAACATAGGTTCACGTACGATCACAGATGTTAAGCAAAGTCAAGCCTGGTCAGTACCTAGATGGGTGTCCGCTTGGGAATACCAAGTGCTGTAAGCATGTATGTGTGGATGGTTTAATATGTATGTGTGTGATTACGGTTTAATATGATTATGATTTCGTGTTGAAACCTCGGTTCACGCGCGATCACAGACGTTAAGCAATATCGAGCCTGGTCAGTACCTAGATGGGTGACCCCTTGGGAATACCAGGTGCGCAAAGCTTGGATGTGCGGGTACAGTTATGTGCTTACGGCCACAACACTTTGAAACATAGGTTCACGTACGATCACAGAAGTTAAGCATAGTCGAGCCTAGTCAGTACCTAGATTGGTAACTGCTTAGAAATACCAGGTTGTAGGCTTGGATGGTTTAAAATCTTACGGACATGTAACATTGAAACATCGGTTCACGCACGATCACAGAAGTTAAGCAATATCAAGCCTGGTCAGTACCTAGATGGGTGACCGCTTGGGAATACCAGGTGCTCAAAGCTTGGATGTGCGGGTACAGTTATATTCTTACGGCCACATCACTTTGAAATATCGGTTCACGCACAATCACATAATTTTAAGCAACGTCATGCCTGGTCAGTACCTAGATGAGTGACCTCATGGAAATACCAGCTTGGATATACGATGGTGTAATCGATAATAACTCGGAAATTGTTAAACGAAGTGTCGAGTTCCGATTCCAGTTATATTCGCTTAAAATACTCTTGGGAAAGGTATAAATCAACCTCTTCTCCCCCCAGCTATGGGTTAACTATTAAGATCAATCATTAAACCTTCATTATGTAAAAAAAATCTAAAAATATTTTCTGGTTTTAAATAACATGCAAAGGGTTGATAAACTGTAAAAACCAAATCAAACCAATCCAATATGGCAGCGAATGATGGAGTATTGCTTTGCAATGAAAAGACTTGAAGCAAACGAAAGGTGGTTCTACAGAAGGATACTGAGAATACCAATACTATTTTTTACGGCTTATTAACCATTTGTGGGTTACTTAAAGCCGAAACATATGTTAGGGATTGCAAGTATTCTTCTTTTTTTTGCGAATGATTATTGCATTAACAATTTTTTTCCAGATAACGATGATTTTCCCAGATACATACCCTAATATTGAACCCGTATTTGGGGAGGAGTAGATTTGGATTCATATCTTTCCTATGGGTATTTGCGCGTGAGTGATTATAACGAACACGACTGGAAGTCGAAATCAGCTCTCCGATTTCTCATCCCGTGCCGCTATCCACGGCGCCACCCGCACACCCATAATGAGAAAAGAAGGCCTGGAGAATTTGACTCTCACAGGATATAATGAAGAACAGCAGACTGAAATAGCGAGTAATCTGCTTAACAAGCTTGTGGAAATTAGAGGGGGGCATATCAAGGTGTAGGAGGTATAATAAAAAAGGAAGATATGGAGAGCCATGATCGTCCTGGAAAAATTTGCTGGTATATAGAATTTTCTTCACTGCCTACAGTTATATGGCTATATTATCTATCGCTGGATATTTTTACTTTTTAATCAATTCATATCAAGGAAGGCGATAATGCCCCTAAGGCGCAAGGGGATATAGGGAGTAAGCGAAAATAAAAAGATTTTAGAAGGGATCGGAAAACTCAATTCTAAAAAGGATAACAAGGGATAAACCTCTTGTTGAAGAAATCGGGGAGGAGTGTGACCTTAAAATAGGTAAAAAAAAAAGAAAAGAAATATTTTCAGAAATTATAAGCTTCATTTCTGTGCATTGTGCTTGAAGGAATATGAGGAAGGGAAAAAAAATGACCGTCTGCATCGAATGCAAAAAAAAAAAAAAAACTAACAAAAAGAATTCTTCCCTTCTTTGTTTTCTTACCAGAAACAAGGCTTCGATGGACGACTGGGCTTCTCATTTATTTCGCCTGAAACCCAATCCTAAACAAGAAACGAGGATAAACCTCTACTCAAATGACAGGGAAGAAGTATGAACCGGGCGATAGGCTTAAGTATCTGCTTGGCTAATTAATTTGACTTAGTTATTCATCTATCTGGTTCGTCCTGGGTAAGACGATAAACTACAGCCGCGTCCTGGGTAAGACGATAAACTACATCCATCTGCAAGGCCTCTGATCAGGAGGTTTTGAGGAGCGTGGAACCACCTCTTAATTGCTGGTGTTGCCAGGTCCACTCTGACCTGGGGTGGTAGCACCTGTTAGGAACATCCTGGGTAAGACGATAAACTACACCCGACATCAAGGCCTCTGATCAAGTGGTTTTGAGGAGCGTGGAACCACCTCTTAATTGCTGGTATTCCCAGGTCCATCCTGACCCGGGGTGGTAGCACCTGTTAGGGTCCCAGCTATGGGCAAATAGTTAAACCCCAAACTTGGGTGAAAATGCTATGAAAATGTAAAAATAGGTTTTAATACCAGCAAGACATTTTGGAAAGAAAAAAAATATTACCAGCAATACATTTTTGAAAACAAAAAATTACCAACAATAAAAATGTCGGCATTAAATAACCCATTGAGGTGTTGATATGTCGTAATACAAACCAAACAAACAAATCATCGATCTGATTATACGCATTAATCTAAAAGAAATACATTACCGTCACCAGTTAAACGTATTGTTTAGGTATGAAAGAAATTTAGTAATAAGTTAAATCACTGACTGTCAACAGCCGTACCACGATCTTAAGTGTGCCGCAAAATGCTGTCATGGCATACATATACATATATGTGGTGAGGCCGGGGTACCTCGGCGTGGTGTAGCGGTTAGAAAACTTGTTCCGTTATAACTGGTTCGTGAGTTCGATCTTCACTGGGACCACCATACTTTTAGCCTTGTGCTACATCTAAGCTTCGATGAGAAAATCCGTTTTGGGTACCTCACCGTGGTTTAAGAAAGCTTGTCTTGTTAGATCAGTTACGACTGAGCTGTGAGTTCAATCCTCATTGGGCTCGCTCTCTCTCTCTCTCTCTCTCTCTCTCTCTCTCTCTATATATATATATATATATATATATATATATATATATATATAAGCAAATATATGGATATAGATCCGACAGTATGAAGAAAAATATACGGAAAAACAAACAAAAATCCTAATATGCTGTTTTAATGTTAATATAATGTCAACGTCGGACGTTTCGGTCTAGTAGACCATCTTCAGGACATATTCACAAAACATAATTAACATTAGACTATATTTAATTCAACATGAAAAAGACGATTGACACAAGAGCAAGACTAATCCAAACGGAACGCTGATCTTATTAAAAAAATTTCAGTTATCTGTTAAAGGAAATGTATCTCCTAACTGGAATTGAACGTGGATTTCTTTTCTAACAGTGATTTTCAACCGCCGTGCAGCGGCAATCCTCTTAAGTGTGACGCAAAATATTGTCCCGATATATATATATATATATATATATGTGTGTGTGTGTGTGTTAAAGAAAGAATGGTACAGTATTAGTATTTGAATAAGTATTAAACTTTTTTATCAAATAATTTTATTCATTATTCTTCGATTATATTATTTAAAATACTTTATTTTAATCTTCATTTCTTAAAAAGTATTTTTATGTTTTTAATTTACATTTTTAAAAAAACATTTCACTATTTCTAGTGATTGAGAGCTCAAAATAAAACATTGATACATTTTATATTTCAATAGAAAAGGAATATCTCACATTAGCTAAAAAGGCTTCATTAGTTTTATTGCAACTTTTTACTTCTTATTTATGTGAATTAGGCTTCTAAATCTTAAATAATATCAAAAAATAAGAAGGGAGAAAACTACGCTCAACTGAAGAAGAAATGGGGGTCTGCTTATCGCACATTCGACCAAACATTGAAGAAGTCGCGAACCCCCCCCCCTAAAAAAACCCCATCAGGCTTCAATATCTGTCTATATCTCTGAGATGAGGCATTATGATTTTTTACATTATTTACATTATTCGGACTGTTATCCTCACTTTCATTCGCATAATCACAACGTTTCGGCCGTTTTACGCTCCGGCCTTCTTCAAGTGATTGGAATTGGGTAGATTGTTCTAGTTCCACGTGCCATACCTTTCCAAGTTTTTTTTTTTTTTTGCTTCACCACTGATGTATCCTGGTTTTGAACTCACAAATCTACTCCGGTGGACGAAATAAAGGTTTCGATGAAAAATCCGGTCACCTGATAAAGGCCGGAGCGTACAACGGCCGATACATTGTTAATATGGCAATGAAGATGAGGATAACAGTCTGAATAATGTCAATAACACCAGACTTCAAAATAAATAAGCTGCAAAAAATGTGAATAGAAACATTGAAATAAAGTAAGTTCCTATTTGTATGTGTATTTAAAAAAAAATTATGGTTTTATTTCATAACATTTAAATATATACACTTTAAACATTTGGATAAGCGTGATATTTTCATTTGATTCTACGGGTGCCGTTGCTTAAAAAGGTTGGGAAACACTGAATTAACTGATTCCAATTTTCCCCTCCTTCATAGAACGAAACACAAATGTGCCCGAGCGGACACATCCAAACAGAACGTCATAGCAGATTTTTAAAACTTTTATTTAGTATGTAATGTTTTATTCTTTAGTTTCGTCAACAGAGTGTTGTTGTCGTCGTCGGCTTTATCTCGGATCCAAGAATTTAATTTCTTCTCTTCCGAGTGCTTCCTATAAGATGATGGCGTTAATGAGCAAGTAGACCAATTCTTGCATGGAAGAGCCGATGGCATTGACTGCATGGTAATGTTGCTGGAGGACGAGTTTGATTTTGATCCTTTCTCTTTTACAGTTTGACTTCTTCCTTTTCTCTTCTGGAGGCTTTGACAATTTGGGTTCCGGTGGTGATGGAGCACCCCCAGTTGGCACGGTCTCGTGCTTGTGTTTCAAAAGATTGAGAGCAAGTAATCCCGTGGACTTTTCCACGAAGTGAGCTCGCTGATTTAAGACTTGGCTTGGAAACAATGACTCTTCCATTCTTGCTACATGTGCTGACCATCGAAGTCGGTGTTTAATGATCAGCGATTCGATTGTTTGACTGTTGACTTTGGTTTTTGGTCACATAATAATTCCATTTGATGTTCCAGACTGAAAAAAAGCTTTTGCTGGTGAAAGAGTTCTAATTTTTGGATGTCGCGACGATTTAGAGTCCAAGCTTATTTGTTTGTAATGACGCTTGCATATCTCTTAATACTTTGCTTAGTTTTTCGAAGGCATCTTTCTTAATAAATACCTACCCTTTGTGTCTTACCATGCAATTTTCATCGTCAGCTTTATCTTGTATCCAAGAAGTTCATTTCTGCTCGCTGTCTTTATGATGATGGCGTTAATGATTAAGTAGGCCAATTCTTGCATGGAAGAGCCGATGGCGTTGATTACATGGTAATGTTGGTGGAGGATGAGATCGATTTTATCGAACCTCTTTTCTCTTGTCCTTTGACTTCTTCCTTTTCTCTTCTGGTGGCTTCGAAGTTTTTGGTCCCGATGGAATATTGCAAAACCGGAGGAATTCTTGGGTAACAAAGAAAAGAATACTGAGTTGTTACGTGACATCTGTCCTCCTTTACGTCAGACAATAATGGACGGTCTCCTCAAAGATGAAGAAGAGACTGAGGCAACGGAGGAATGATTCTACAGAAGGATGCTAAGGATATCATGGACCGAGCGTGTGAGCAACGATGAGGTTTGGGAGAGAATGCAAACAAGGAGGAAGCTTATACTTAACATCAGGAAGAGACCAGCTGAAGTTCCTGAGACATAATGAGGAAGGAGGGCCTGGAGAATCTGATACTCACGAATCGAATAGGTGGCTTCGAAATTTTTGATCCAGATGGAGTATTGCGAAACAGGAGGAATTCTTGGGTAACAAAGAAAAGAATACTGAGTTGTTACGTGACATCTGTCCTCCTTTACGTCAGACAATAATGGACGGTCTCCTCAAAGATGAAGAAGAGACTCGAGGCAACGGAGGAATGATTCTACAGAAGGATGCTAAGGATATCATGGACCGAGCGTGTGAGCAACGATGAGGTTTGGGAGAGAATGCAAACAAGGAGGAAGCTTATACTTAACATCAGGAAGAGACCAGCTGAAGTTCCTGAGACACATAATGAGGAAGGAGGCCCTGGAGAATCTGATACTCACGAATCGAATAGGTGGCTTCGAAATTTTTGATCCAGATGGAGTATTGCGAAACAGGAGGAATTCTTGGGTAACAAAGAAAAGAATACTGAGTTGTTACGTGACATCTGTCCTCCTTTACGTCAGAGAATAATGGACGGTCTCCTCAAAGATGAAGAAGAGACTCGAGGCAACGGAGGAATGATTCTACAGAAGGATGCTAAGGATATCATGGACCGAGCGTGTGAGCAACGATGAGGTCTTGGAGAGGATGCAAACAAGGAGGAAGCTTATACTTAACATCAGGAAGAGACCAGCTGAAGTTTCTGAGACACATAATGAGGAAGGAGGCCCTGGAGAATCTGATACTCACGAATCGAATAGGTGGCTTCGAAATTTTTGATCCAGATGGAGTATTGCGAAACAGGAGGAATTCTTGGGTAACAAAGAAAAGAATACTGAGTTGTTACGTGACATCTGTCCTCCTTTTACGTCAGACAATAATGGACGGTCTCCTCAAAGATGAAGAAGAGACTCCGAGGCAACGGAGGAATGATTCTACAGAAGGATGCTAAGGATATCATGGACCGAGCGTGTGAGCAACGATGAGGTTTGGGAGAGAATGCAAACAAGGAGGAAGCTTATACTTAACATCAGGAAGAGACCAGCTGAAGTTCCTGAGACACATAATGAGGAAGGAGGCCCTGGAGAATCTGATACTCACGAATCGAATAGGTGGCTTGAAATTTTGATCCAGATGGAGTATTGCGAAACAGGAGGAATTCTTGGGTAACAAAGAAAAGAATACTGAGTTGTTACGTGACATCTGTCCTCCTTTACGTCAGAGAATAATGGACGGTCTCCTCAAAGATGAAGAAGAGACTCGAGGCAACGGAGGTATGATTCTACAGAAGGATGCTAAGGATATCATGGACCGAGCGTGTGAGCAACGATGAGGTCTTGGAGAGGATGCAAACAAGGAGGAAGCTTATACTTAACATCAGGAAGAGACCAGCTGAAGTTCCTGAGACACATAATGAGGAAGGAGGGCCTGGAGAATCTGATACTCACGAATCGAATAGGTGGCTTCGAAATTTTTGATCCAGATGGAGTATTGCGAAACAGGAGGAATTCTTGGGTAACAAAGAAAAGAATACTGAGTTGTTACGTGACATCTGTCCTCCTTTACGGCAGAGAATAATGGACGGTCTCCTCAAAGATGAAGAAGAGACTTGAGGCGACGGAGATATGGTTCTACAGAAGGATGCTGAGGACATCATGGACAGAGCGTGTGAGCAACGATAAGGTCTTGGAGAGGATGCAAACAAGGAGGAGGCTTATACCTAATATCAGGTAGAGGCAGCTGAAGTTTCTGGGATACATAATGAGGAAGGAGGGCCTGGAGAATATGATACTCACGAATCGAATAGGTGGCTTCGAAGTTTTTGGTCCCGATGGAGTATTGCGAAACATGAGGAATTCTTGGGTAACAAAGAAAAGAATGCTGAGCTGATATTCACAAGCGATCGTCTATGTAGGTAAACGGCACCATAGCCTAGTAAGTTACTTTTAAAAAGTTGTAATTTTCATTTCAGAAAAAAATGGGTCCTAATTTTTGACACTTATTTCCCCAATATGTTGTTTTTGCTTTTTAAGTATTCCTGATAAAGTTTATTATATTTGGTGTATATTTAAAGCTTACTATATTTGACAATGTTAAAGTAATATTATAATGGTATACAAACTAGTTTTATAACTTTAAGAGTGAATCATTGTGAAATACGTATTTTTTTTTGTGTGTGGCCCGGCGGCGACAAAATCAATAGCTGTCCCGGGCAGCGAATATTTAACACTGAACAAAATATCCCATTTTTGCAAGTTACCTTATGCACTTGATTGTAAACAATTCTAGAAACATATGTGCAGATTTTTCTTTTTAGAAAAATATATAAAATTTTGAGATGTGTGGCGGAATATTTACAACTGTATAAAAAGGACCCATTTATGCAAGTAAATTAAGAACCAATTGACGCTTTACTAATCTATACACAGAAAACTAAATTGTTCACTTAAATAAAATAAGCGAAGTCGAATTCACGTATGTATAAAAAATAATAATAATAAAATAAACAAATAATACCTTACCAATTTTAGCATTCTTACCATTCTTGATGTTCTGTTAATTCGAAGAATTACATTAAGTCATGAATAATTAGTACTACTTTGGAATGTTATCTACAAGGAAAAAATATCTACACCGTACAAATTTTATTTTGGAATGATATCTACATAGTAAAACGTATTATAACATAAAGAAAATTCAATTAATATATTAAAATTTTTTCTTTTATTTATAGTCTAGCAATGAACAGCATATACATCGGCTAAAATGTCTACAGAGTATAAATTTTAATTTGGGATGATATATATAGTAAAACATATATATATAGCAAAGAGAAAATATAATGAAAATATTAAAAGATTCAGCTTTTGTTTTTTTAATATTCAGCGACTTTTCCACGTTTAACTGATTGAAGTAAATTCATGACACGTAGATCGCACTATAAAGTGTAGATCGCCTACCAAAGTAGATTTATTATCGGGTTTTCATTTGAGAGATTTTCAAATCTGCAGCAGTAGTATATATATATATATATATATATATATATATATATATATATATATATATGTGTGTGTGTGTGTGTGTGTGTGTGTGTGTGTGTGTGTAGGTATTAATAAAGGCAAAAGGAAAACATATCTTAGTAGACGTATCTGATAAAAAAAAAGCATTCAGCAATGAAAAGTGCATATAAAAAATAAAAAAAGTGGACAGAGTATTTTCTGGAGGGTCTGTCTACGAAACTCTGGAGTCAGGATGCTGAAGGTAACATCAATCAACTAAGTGACAAACCTTTTACTTGCATTAGCTATATATATATATATATATATATATATATATACAGATGCATATATATATATATATATATATATATATATATATATATATCAGACGCATATATATATATATATCAGATGCATATATCCCGTATGTAATGCGTTATAATTTCCCTTTTTCTACCGAGTGCATTCAAGGCCTAAGAGTGAGCGTTTCCGACTGATGTCAAATCGGCCCAGATTTGATCCTGGATCCAGGTAAGATGAGAACAAAATAGAATACAATTCCAACGTTCGTAATATTTAATTTAAAAGAGGGCTCAATACAAAGTAGAGCAATATTATTTATTTTAGGATATTACATCGAAAAAACGTCAACATCGTTATTAAATTGCAGCCTTGTTTCGATGCATATCTGTAACGGAGAGAGGTATACTCTCACACACTCACATGAACGCACAAACGCAAATATAACTTTTATTGACTGGAAATGGAAACGGTGTTTATACATCAAAGTACAATTCGGGTTAAGATGTGTGTTTACCGATGAGAAACACGATCTCAGGGCAGGAGGTGATGTTTTAAACCTGGGTCACTAGTAAACAATGGGGATGGGCGAGATACTTGGTTTTGTTTAACAGTATTTGTTTTGATTAAAAGGTTGAATCAATGTTTAGACATCCAAAAGTATAATTTTGGTGAAGCGAGAAGAACTCGTGATGGAGATAAGGTAAATAATTGGAGAATCGGTTTACATGTCAAGGGATAGTTTTCGGCACTCGTGGTAGCTGCGTGCCGGCCCGAGGGTCACTTGTGATCAGCTGATCCTTCTTCTATATTAAATCGAGATTTTGCTAATAAAGTAGAGTCGGGGAAAGAGACTGTAGTCGAGAGAGTCACGAGACTATCGTCGCAGTGGGTCGAGAGATTTGCGGGAGAATTTTGGAGGAGAGAGAGAAGACTGCCCCCTGTTCTAAGAAGTCTGTATGAGACGGGACTATTAGTCATAAACCTACCCCAGGCAATTCAATACACGTTTATCACACACAAACCCTCTCTCTGTTGGGAATTCGCTGGATGCATTTTGTCTTTTTCTTTTTCTTTTCTCATTTATGTTAAATGTTTTTATTCTCCCTGTAACCTCTGTTCTGATGTTATCTTCTTATATAAAAGACGTCAATATTTCCCCCATTGTTGTCTGGCCTCTATTCTTGTTTTAGTTTGCCACATTCCAAATTTCCTACTGCCAGATCTCACAGCCGTGTCCACACCCGTGAACGTATGGACAACACCCCGCTTACTGGATCTAAAAACTAAACACAGCGTGGGAAGCGAGTAGGACTTGACCAGTTGACCGGTCGAAATAATCTACGGGTACTTAGGGAGCGTACGGCCAGTTGCCCCTAAGTTCGGTTCGGACTGAGTGGACACCTCAACCCAAAGAGGAAGACGCCGGAGGTTGAGGGGCTGGGGATATCAACATACCTCATCAGTCAATTGTAAATTACTGGCGAGTGAACGATTTATTCCGATTTAAAACCAAAATACAGCCTTATATATATATATATATATATATATATATATATATATATATATATATATATATATATATATATATCCAAGTATAGGATTGGTGTATACGGAATGAATTCCAATAACCGTCAATTACTATTCTTAAAAGAGTGCTCAATACAGAGTAGAGCAAATATAATTATTTATTCGACAATTATAATGTAAATATATTATGAAATCACTACAAAAATAGCCATTTTGTTTCAACACTTCTATGTCTTATCACATGAACGTATATATATATATATATATATATATATATATATATATATATATATATATATATATTTGGTTGGATAGATGTGAATTTGTGACCCTGGGTTTCACGCTTTAGCGATCGTCTGACGATCGCTAAAGCGTGAAACCCAGGTCACAAACTCACATCTATCCAACCAAATATGTTAGCTCTATCTCTGATATTGAGCGCTTTCTAATAAGTACCGCGTATATAATATATAAATCATTATACATATATATATATATATATTTATATTTATATACACTTTTCACACACACACACACACACACACACACACACACACACACACACACACATATATATATATATTTACTAGAAGAATAGAAATACGTTTAAAATGTTACATTATTCTAGTTACGTAATATATAATGCTAAAAGAAAAGCATACAAAATTCACAAAGAAAATTAGAAAATAAAAATAAAATATAAACGACAACACTGTAGTCGTTGTAGTAAGTAAAATCCCCATGAGTAATAAACCAGAAAGTTAATTTAATATCAGAAGCAAGCGTCTACCGAATAGAATGTAAACTCCGTCCCTTCCCCAAACATTTCGGAGAAAAAACACGGAGATTTAAAACAGAAAATATAAGAATATAAAAAGGATTTTTGGAAAAAAAAAAATCGATGAACATGTGTTCCACCGAAACCTTATTGATTGAATTTTTGACCTGCAATACGACATTTTATTAAAAAGTGATCATAATTTCTTCAGGCGAAGATACATTGAAATCGCTATGATTTATGAGCCTTCGAGGATAGGCATCTAGGTTGACATTTTTTTTTTGTAGATGTTTTCGGGTCTTATTAAAGTTTTAAGGAAACCATGATGGATATGTAAATGAAATCGAACGCTGTCGTAGAGCACCTTTACTATATTAATTTTTTTCACTATTAATTTTTTCTATTATTGATTATTTTCTATATTATGTTTTTTTTTGGTACGAAGACGTAATAACGTAGATTTAATACACACTGTTTAAAAAAACTACTCAAAGACGCGTAACCACTATAAATAACGTTTCAAGTAATAAAAATAAATTCATTAGAAACACACACACACGCATATATATACATACATACATATATATATATATATATATATATATATATATATATATATATATATATATATATAGTTAAGTTATGAAGAACTTGGTAATCCGTTTGGGTAATCCGAAGGAGGATGAATTCCTGTTTTTGTTCATTTTTGGAAGTGCTCTCTGATGATCCGGCGTCCTTTAAAAGGGCTCTGGTGAAATAAATTATTATAATGGTACCTTAAAGTGGTTTGGTTTTCTTTTATATATATATATATATATATATATATATACTCTCGACTCTCCCTTCGAATTCGACGTATGAGGATCAAACAGATCAGTTCCCAGGAAACCGACAGCCTGACAACAGCACATGAGATTTGATCATACTGATTAAGGTTTCGTGCATGACCATCCACACTTTTTGAAGGGCAGAATACAGAGACCTGGTGCACTACGTGCCACAAGGTCCCCAAACGACCCTCCGCAGGTTTTGAATTCAGAGTTGTCCTTCTCCTAGACCAGTTGCCATCCAAGGCTATAGAACCCAGTCTGTCCTGCTATTTACCCATAGCTGGCGGGAGAAGAAGAGGATTCACACTTTTCCCAGGGGTAAGTGAATGTAACGGATTTGATTGGAAATCGAACTCGGCTCTCCGATTCCTCAATCCAAACCGCTATCCAATACTCCATCGTGCATCCTCTAAAAATATATATATAACTTGTTACTCCAGGACAGAAATTTAGACGATTAGAGAGGGCGAAGATTATCTTGAATTAGTTGGAAAATGATCCTGCTATAACATATATATTGTTGTGACCAAGTATATTGGTTAAAGAATAACAAAACAAGAGGTTGCAGATAAATAGTGTATTGAACATTAAATACAACAGAAGTGTGTTACACGACTTGGGAGTGTGTGTCGGTTGACCAGCATTCAGTCTATATCACTGTTAATATTTAACAGCACCAACACGAGGGATATATGTGGCACAAGGCTGAGTTTAACGTGGGTCATCCGAGCCCGTAGGCACGGCCAAACAATCCCCATAGAACCCGAATAAACGGGGTTCGGGTCTGTTTACCTTCCCGGACGAAAATCTGCCATTCGGCACAGCCTCGCCTGGGCTCCTCTCTGCCCAAAGCAGAGAGCTCGACAGGAGTTGCGAACAGCCTCAGTAGAACAGTCTTAGTTTTCCTATTAACTTTATAGTAAGTGGAAGAGTCCACAATAGTTTTATTAGAGGGAAGACACCACAACATATATATATATATATATATATATATATATATATATATATATATATATTTGAATTTTATTACAATACTTCATGAGCTTCCGATCTTTAGCTATGATTAATTAATAATGAACATGTCATTTTCGTTTATGATCGATTTCATCACGATTCTTCTGTTAAACTTGGAGAGTAATTATGCATCCTTATAGCTCAAATTTTGTTACAAAAA
Organism: Acanthosepion pharaonis; assembly: GCA_903632075.3. Taxonomy (NCBI): domain Eukaryota; kingdom Metazoa; phylum Mollusca; class Cephalopoda; order Sepiida; family Sepiidae; genus Acanthosepion; species Acanthosepion pharaonis. The sequence goes on from CAHIKZ030005119.1 coordinate 238,223, forward strand.
CCTCGAAGAATTCCAGTAAGATATCGATACAGAGTTTAATCTAACAATTGGATAATTTTGCTATTTTACCCGATATATATATATATATATATATATATATATTGAACAAAAAAAATAAAAAAATTAAAACGTTTAGACACACTGGGTTTTATATTAATATTCTTTCGTTTTTTATTGTTATTTCAATTAGATTCATCGACTAGTTTCGGCCAACATGGCCATCATCAGGAGAGAAAAAAATTCTGTTAGTAGCAGTGAACTACAGAAAATATATATAAAAACAAAAGGAAAAATTTATCTTAGATGCATCTGATATATATATATATATATATATATATATATATATATATATATATATATATATATATGTGTGTGTGTGTATATATAGATAGATAGATAGATAGATAGATAGATAGATAGATAGATAGATAGATAGATAGATAGATATAAAAAGTAAATTTAGAGCGTTTATAGAATTAAAGCGCATTAAGTTTCTTGAGCGCATTGTTTCTCCCCATTAATTCTACACACACACACACACACACAGTAGGGGAAACAAATATTCGTACGAATACAAATCTTTAATTTATTGTATTTACAACTAATGAATAAACATAATTTTCATATAATTAACTGTACACAGATGCATAATAAATAAATGCATAGAAAATAGAAATAAAAATTTAATAGAATTAAATCCAATTTATCTATTTTAATGAGTGAAAAAAGTATTCGTACAATGCAAAAAAAAAGAATCCATAATCTTCATTTAATACTTTGTAGAATAGCCATTATTAACTTCTACAATAACTTCTTGTAGTTCTCAATTAATTATTTGTAAATTTTAGCTAATATTTTGTTCCATTCTTCTTCGCATATGGTCTTCAGATCCGGGATATTTGTTAGAACTCTCGATTGGATTTGTTTCCCCACTATATATATATATATATATATATATATATATATATATATATATATATATATATATATATATATATATATATATATATATATTGTAAAGGTAGCAGCGAGACGACGTGTATCTGCCTAGATACTCGTTGCCGTAAATGTCTTGTTTAAGTAGGCCCTCGCCTCGCCTCTCGTGTAAGCGGGCGAGTCTACTTCTATATGGGGTGTGACGCCAAGACCATTCCGGTCTTGTAACTGGGCGTCTTAGGTTCGATTCACCCTACACGCCCCTCCCTTCCGGGGCCACAAGATACTCGCGTTGTGGTCCAATGTTTTGAAGCTCTGGAGTAGTCGTGCGACGTGCCCCCACGTCTGTGGGGATAGGTTCCTGGGTGGTCGCGTCACCCTTCTGCTACGACGCACCGGTTGGTCTTCCTCAACCTCCATCATTCCAGGGGATGCTGTGTCATCTACCTCCATCGGTTCTGGTAGAGTGTCGGATGTTTCGGGCTGGTTTTGATCCATATCAGTGGTGGACCATTCTCCCGGTATTTCGGGCCCTGTTGGGTTGTCTATGGTATCCAACATTCCTAGGGGTACCTCAGGTATCGAGTGGCAAGGAGCATCTACTACTGGGTTTATTTTTCGGAGGAATATGCGATTGCGACGGGTTACCCGGTTACTCCCATCCATGCGTACATTATACTGCCGGTTACCCAGTGTTTCCACCACCCTTCCTGTCTTTGCCCATCGGCGCGGGTATGGACCAACTTGGTTCTGTATCTGCACCGTTTCCCCGATTTTCAGTTCCTGAAGTGGGTGACTTTTTAGATTGTATCCTCTTTCATTCCTTAAGTGTCTTTTTTTGCCATCGCTGTTTCCCTATAATGACTGATTTCTCTCCAGCGTTTGTGGATTCGATATCGGTCCTGGAGCGCTGGGAGATGGTCCTTTATCACACGACCGTAGAGCATCATCGCTGGAGACATATGTAGGTCTCGTACCGGGGTGTTGCGATGAGTCAATAGGGACCTAGCTGCCTGGTCATGGCATAGGCGACCGCAACTGTCCGTGCTATCAACAAGTATCCTTTTAGCCGTTTTAACTGCCAGTTCTGCTCTCCCGTTGCTTTGAGGGTAATATGCCGATGATGTTCGTTTCCTTATGCCCCAATTATCTCAGGGAACCGGTTAAATTCACTGGAGTCAAACGGTGGTCCGCCATCGGTTGAAAGTTCCTCCGGTACGCCATACGTGCAGAACCAGTTTCGTAGGGCGTCACATGTGGCCTTGGCATTCCCGGACGACATCAGAGTGACTTCTACCCATCCGGTGTATCTATCTGCATATACTAGATAGTTTTTTCCCTCGTAAATCGAAGAAGTCCGTCACAGTCTTCTGAAATGGGAACTCGGGGTTCGAGGGCGGCATTAAGGGTTCCTTGGGTTGTGATGGAGCTATTACGTTGCATACTTTGCACTGGGCCCGGGTTTGACGAATGCTCGCGTCCAGTCCTGGCCAAAACAGCCGCTGTCTAGCGTTTGCCAACATTCCATTGACGCCCTGATGCGCTGAATGGAGCGATTCCAGTACCTCCGCACGTAGCTTTCTGGGTATGAGGATTTTATTTTCCATTATCGTCACCCCTTCAAGCAATATAACTCCTCTTTCATATGCCAAAACCGGCGAATTGTCTCCGGCAGTTCGTGCCGAGATCTAGGGAAGCCATTTTGTATGAATTCGGCGAGGGAACGGCATTCCTCGTCAGTAGCAGCTGCAGCCACAATCCTGTCCCATGTTATTGCTCTTAATTTAGGGTCCTGCTCACAGGTGGAGTTAAATGACGCTCTTATGGCGCTATCCATAGTTTGTGCGATGTCCTTTTCGTTTGCTTCCTCCTGGCTTAACGCCACTGGGCATCTCGATGTACAGTCTGGTGCCGCATTGAGTTTGCCAGGGAGATGCTTTATCTGAAATTTGTACATCAAGGACCGTTCTTTGAAGTTAAACAGTCTTGGGTTCTTTATGTCCTCCAGAGCTTTGTCCGAGAAGATATTCACCAGGGGCTTATGGTCCACGGTGACTAACAGCTCTGGGCACCCCAAAACGAACATCCGGCATGCTTCCAGTCCGTAGACTAATGCCAATGCTTCTCCTTCCACTGGTGCATATCGGGACTCTGCATCATTAGTGAATCGGGAGCCGGCCAGGATTAACTTCCAGTGGTCCTCACCACACTTCGGTCCAGCTTCGGTGGCACAGTTGCAGTGCTTCTGGAAAAGAAAATATCCTAAGCCTGTTTTGCTGAAGTCCGTCGACAAACAAGTTGGCCTATTCACTTCGAAGGTTCTTACACCGTTCTCGATTTCTTCTGTGATCCTTCTTTTCGACTCTTCGAAGATTCGATCGAGTGTGCTGTCCCAGTAGAACTTCCGATTTTTTGTCTTTAGCAGCTCCCGGAACGGGGCCATTACCTCGGCCTGAGAAAAAGCGTAGGCTACCTGGTTTACCATTCCAAACCAGGATCTTATGTCAGTTATATTTTTTGGTGTCGGGAAATTCCGTATTGTTTCAGTCATTTTTCTGGTGGGTTTTATCCCGTCTTCTGTTATCAAGAACCCGGCAAATTCCACCTCTTTTTCCGCGAAGTGAAATTTCTGGGGTTGAATACGATACCATTTTTGCTGCAGTTATTTATGTACTCTATAGTATGCCAAAATGATGATTCAATAGAGTTGTCCCATAGTATCGTATCGTCAATACATCTTGTTTTTCCTGGTCATATCTACAGTAATATTGTCGAACCTGCGTGTATATGCGTCTCCTGACGCTTGGAATCCTTTGTGGTGCCCGAAGATAACAGTATCTACCCCATTCCGTGATGAAGGTAGTTGCATCTCTTGCCGATGGAGAGAGGGTTAGGCTATGATAGCCATTCCATGCATCCAAAACGGTTTTTCTAGTTTTCGCAGGCACCAGCGATGCCTGATTGAAAGGAGACGGTGTATGATGGGTTTTCGTAGGGTAGCGGTGTTGAGCTTCTGTAGGTCCACCGTACGCCTCGGTGACCCGTCCTTTTCGGTGCAACCACCATTCTAGAGCACCATGTTGTAGGTGTACCCACTGGTACAGGTTCTATGATGCCCAATGCCACGTCTCGGTCGAGATCCTCCTTGACTCTTTTCTTCCAATGGTGTGGGACCGGGATTGGGGTGTGGACAGCTGAGGGTTTGGCCCCGGGATGAACGTGATGTCCATGGGTTTTCCTTCCATCGCCTGCAGCCGTTGATGTGGGCATACATTGAATGCACTGGACTCAAAATGCTCCTTCATCCATCGTTCCAATCGGGGTCTGTTTTCTTCCATAGGAGCGAAAGGGATACTGTCCGGCTTAGGTGGGATATTAGTTCTTTGTGGGCACCCACATGGTGCCTTTCCGCCGTCGCTAGTTGCCACGTTCTGCTGGGAAGTTGGGTCTGAAAGTTATCTGGCACCAGACCAAGGTCTTTTAGGGCCGACTCGGACAGGCAGAAATCTGATGTATTTTTGATACATATATAATCTGACGTGTTTCCCGCGATCCTACTCTGACTTTAGCGAATATCACGCCTTTTATGTTTAGTAGGTTATCCGTGATTCCCGAATTCGGTGACTAGTCGGTACTAGACATTTGTCTGGACACTTCAGAATTTTTTGGATTTCTGGTCCGCTAGAGCATGTCTGTGCCCCAGTGTCTGCGATCGCCTCGATCCGGTGAGTATGGAGGCCAGCTTGTCCTATGGATATGTGCCCGAATTCCGCATGGGCCTCTGGAATCAGAGTTATCTCTACCATCAGGGTTGGTGCTGGATCAGGAGTACCTCTTCGGAACTTACTTTGTTCCAAGTCAGGTGCGGCACGGCCTTTGGTTTTGTCAGGTTGATTTCACCTCTCCTTTTCACTTGTCCATCTTGGACGATCATCCGGTTACGACCCTTCTTGTGTCTTTGGGTGGTGAGAGTTCTGGATTCTGCTCCGACCACACCTGCTGTAGATTTGTTGCTGGACCCCTGCTTCGGTTTCCTGCAAACCCCTTTTTAAATGTCCGGTTAAGCCGCAATTGTGACAAGTCATCTTTGCTGCTGGGCAACCCCTTCGTTCATTCGAGCCGTCAGGGTGTGAGCTCTTCCCACACCATTTACAGGGTTCAGTGTCTCGGGGGTTGATACGGTCTGGTTCTCCCGAGGCCGCTGCCTGCGGCCCGATCTCTGTGTGCTCGTTGTAGTAGGGTATACATTACTATGGAGATGGGGTAGACTTGTCCGTGGTCTCTAGGCTGACAAGCCTGTTGAATTTTTCTTCCAGTGTCGTAAGTGTCGCAGCCTCAGACAACACCTTGCTTTGATGCTCCAGGTTTGCCAGCCCAGCCACCATTTGTCCTGCTACCATATCGTTGAGTAGCTGACTTTCCGACCGCATCCTATCCCGTTCGGACAAGTCACTGAAAAGTCGCAGAATTTTTGCGACTGATCGAAGTCGTGCCACGAAGTCCGTAATCGATTCCCCCTTTCTGCCTTACGGAGTGGAATTCTTGCCGGTACACTTCTTTGTGTAGGCTTCTGACGGCTACGAGCTTTATGTGTCGTAACAGCTCTTCCTCCGTGACGGAGTTTAGTACTTCTGCTCCTACCATATCGAACAACAGCCTGTTCACTTCTGGGGCACAGGCCGTTCTCAGCTCGTTTCTTAACGCTGTTGGCTCCGTCAACCCACACATCTCCTTGTATCTATTCCAGGAGTCAATGAATATCGCCCAGTCACCATCACTTGAGTCCGGTTCTATATTAGGTCTGTCGGGTCTCCTTGTAAGTGACTTTCTCGGCTGTCCTCCGTCTCTTCGCAGGGCGATGATCTCTTGCTGTAGCTCGATGAGCTGTCGAAGTAATGTCTGCTGTGTTTGTTCGTCCATATTCCAACGTTGTTTTGTAGCAGGTTTCCTATATCGGCGACGCCATGTAAGGTAGCAGCGAGACGACGTGTATCTGCCCTAGATACTCGTTGCCGTAAATGTCTTGTTTAAGTAGCCCCTCTCGCCTCTCGTGTAAGCGGGCGAGTCTACTTTATGGGGTGTGACGCCAAGACCATTCCGGTCTTGTAACTGGGCGTCTTAGGTTCGATTCCACCTCTACATATATATATATATATATATATATATATATATATATATATATATATATATATATATATATATATAAACCTAAAGAGTTAGACAAACCTACGCAATTCGTCAGGGCGGACTAACGATCTGCGTAGGTGAAACATAGGTTGGTTTGTCTGGCTCTGTGAGTTTACTTATTTTGCTCTACTTAGCGTAATAAGCAATTTGCTTAGTTATTTTTACTTTACTCGTGTCGGAGGTTTTTTTCTTTGAACTCTGAACTTAGATTTTAGACGATTATTTTCGCCGGAAGTATATGTCCTTAGATCTTTCTTTTTTCCCCCTTTTTTCCTCTTGGGTATTGGTTTGTTCATTGACAAGCTAAAATACCCAAGGTTTTGCCGGACGAGTATAACTGCTTATATTTATAAGATTATTAGTGTAAAGGGTGTCCAAAAATTTAGTGTGCACATTTAAAAATTTATAACTTTATTTGTATTTGCGATAGAAATAATCTGTAAAAAATGTTATAAAGTTTAATGTACCTAGTTTTAAGTATAGTTATTAAATAATCCTTTCCCACAAAATTTGCAATAATTTTTAGATAAGTAAAAAAAATATATTCTTTTTTTCAGAATCAATTTGATCCATGGCTTCAACTGAAGAAAAAGTAAGCTGTGTCCTTTGGTTGGCTGAACTGAAATCTATTGTTGCTGTACAAAGTAAGTTTAGAATTGAATACAATAAAGAACCACCTTAATAGGAACACTATTACTAAATGGATGAAAAAATGGACAGGCTCTGTCCATGATAAGCCACGGTCTGGAAGTCCATGTATCAGTGATGAAAGTGTTGCATCCATAAACTTAAATAAAATTTCAGTAAAAACTTAAAAAATATAGATTCACTTCTTTCTAATCCTTTTTACAAATTATTTCTATTACAAATACAAATAAAGTTATAAATTTTTAAAAGTGTACACGAACTTTTTGGACACCCTATATATATATATATATATAAAAGGAAGAGGTTATAGTAGTTCCAACGAGAGAAAAGTGTGTATATTAAAAAGAAGAGAGAAACCGCAAACGTTTTAAAAAATATTATGCTTTATTTTCCATAATTTTGCTATACGGGTTTCCGGTCTCATGATCGTCATCAGACAAAGGGTGGTGATTTCCACGTATCATTAAAAATAGTTAATTTTCTCCTTTATGCTTTTCGATGTTAAATATTCTCGATATGAGACATTTTTTTTGCGTTAGTGATCCAAACGTCTTTCTTGAACTGGCAACGAAAAGTTCTGCGTGTTGGGTTATAAAATAATTAAGATTACTTCGAGAAATGATGGAGTAGTTATCGGCATGCTTATCTTTTAATGACACCTGTCTGTTCTTAGATCTATTTCCATTTTCGTGTGCTTTTGTCAGCATGCGTGTATATATGTGTATATCCCCTCTCCATACATACACACTGTCTCACTACAAGGAACCAGTGAAAACATCTATACATCCAGACACACACACACACACACACACACACACACATATATATATATATATATATATATATATATATATAGAGAGAGAGAGAGAGAGAGAGAGAGGATTTTTTTTCAATAGGTTTTTTGTTATGGGATCTTACCCATAATAATAATAATGGACTATTCCATACTTAATAAATACTGCGCCTCAGAAGTAGGCTCAACTCTTGAACGACAGATCGGTTGAACTCTCTGCTTTCGGGCGGGGAGGACCCCGAAAGAGGCTACGCCTAGGGGCGGAGTCTCGTTCGGGGAGGTAAACCGGTCCTGAGCCCGTTTATACGGGTTCAATGGGCATATTTTGGGGCCGAGCCCGCGGGCTCGGAGAACCCACAATAAATAACCGACCTTGTGTCACATGCTGCCCCAGTGGGGGGGGGGAGACTGAATATCGTCAGTCGTTCAAGTCTTGACCGACTGTTCGGTTGAACTCTCTACCTTCGGGCGGGGAGGAACCCGAACGAGGCTACGCCGAAGGGCGGAGTCTCTTTCGGGGAGGTCAACCGGCCCTGAAACCGTTTATACGGGTTCAATGGGCATATTTTTGGGCCGAGCTCACGGGCTCGGAGATCCCACATTAAAAACCGGCCTTGTGGGGGGGGGCTGAATATCGTCAATAGTTCAAGTCGAGTCAAGAGTCGAGTCAGAGGCAGTCCGAAACAGAGTCGCGTTCAGACAATTACTGCAAGACATTGGAATAGTGATACTGGTCGAGACTACATTGTTCTCCCTACTAAACCTGATTGTTCATACTAACACTTTCTACTTCTCTGTATATATTCCTGTTTGTAATATATCTGTGTTATTCCATACCTGTGTTCGAGTTCTTCTTTATTGGTTCTACCTTGGACTATCACCGTGGTACAAGGAACCGGACCATAACAGGTTTATTGACATTCGCTTTTTGACATGGCCCGTTAGGTTAAACTTGCAAAACATTTTTATTTTAGTCTAATGAACAGAATGGTGGCTGAGTTTAGGTCAAGGTGGTAACAAGGCTGGTGTGCTGGTCGCGCGAAATTTCGATTTAAAAATCGTACGTTGATGACAGACACAGAAGGTCATTTACAGGATCTCCTAAGACACGGTAGCAAAGGAAAGCGAGAAGAAAGGACTATACATTAATTGCAAGATGGCAGCATGTATTATTGTTTTTAAGCGAAAAACGCAAAACAAAGACAGAACAAGATACACGTTACGAATTGAAGATGTGAAAATGCAGTCAAGTCTTTTTATGTGCCGTGTCCTTTCAGGACGTGGGCAATCATGGCCCTCCACTTTCTCCTATCTCTTATGGCTCTCAAAAGGTTTTGTGTTTCTGCCAACTCCCCCCCTCAAGACCACGCACCGCCATCTACCTGCCCAAGCCGGCCACGTATGTCATGGGTTGCTTTTCCCTTTTTCCTTCTCTTCGTCGCCTGAGTATCAGATTCTCCAAGCCCTCCTTTCTCATCACGTGTCCCAGAAATTTCATCTGCCTCTTGCTTATGTGTAGAAGTTTAAAATACATGCGAATTTTTCTTTTTTAAGACAATGAAAATCCGAACTCCCATTGGAATAACAAAAGATGCCTTCCTAAAGCCAAGCAAAGTATCAAGCAAAGGGAAGATTTTGTTAGAAAGAGAGAAAAGAGTGCTGGACTTTTGTGTAATATCAATTCTCTTGTATGGCAGTGAATGCTGGACAATATACTCACAGATGAAGAGATGGCTGGAGGCATCAGAAATGGAGTTCTACAGAAGGATACTGAGAATGACATGGACGAAGCGCGTGAGCAACAAATAAGTCCTAAGGAAAATGGATACAAAACGGAAACTTACACCCAGATTTAGAAAGAGACTGTAATTTCTAGGATGTATAAAGAGGAAAGTTGGCTTGGTAAATTTAACACTCACAGGATATATTGAAAGCAGAACGAAATAGGGAAAGGCAGCGGACCACCTACCTGAAAGGCTTGTGCGAATGGATAGCAGAATTCGGGGTGGGTGGCTTGGCATACGTTTTTTAAGAGCTACAAGGTATAGGCTCATGATCGCTTACGTCCTGACGTTGAATAGTCGAAACGTTAAATATTTGTTCTTTTTGTTTATTTAACGTTTCGAAGAGGAGGATGGTTTGCATTCACCACCACGACCACTACAATCATCATCATTAACGACAGCATCATCATCATCATCATCATCGTCAACTGTTGTTGATGTCCCAGACAAGGTTTTAACCATTTTTGCCTTTTACCAAAAGATTGCCGTAAGCGCCCAGCAACGAAGAAAATGGTACCCCAGTCTTGTTGAATTCTGAAATAATCTATTTTGTCATTTAAGCAAGAATTAGGGGAGGAAAAAAAATCGTACCTGCACTCCCACTCCACAGCCACACCCACACGCACGACCCACCCGCATTCACTCACACGTCCATGATTCCATCAAAATACGTTATGAAATGAACATAGTAAAATTCGTAGAAAATGAATGTTTACGTTCTGAGATTACCCAAGATACGCCCACACATATACACATATAAGTAGCTTAAAACGCCATCTTGCAAATTCTTCACCCTCCCCAGCTTACATACAAACACAGACAGACAAACAGGCGAGCGCGCGCGTACACACAAAAATACAACAAATGCATTTGTGTAAAAACAGGAATTTTTCTGTAACTCAGTCACTAGAGACGAGAGAGACTTTAGATTTTATCATGCCGTCTGTTTTTTTTTACATCTATCTATCTATCTATCTATCTATCTATCTATCTATCTATCTTAGTTTGTTCATATCTATCTATCTATCTATCTATCTCAGTCTGTTTATTACTCTCTATTTTTATCTCTTTCATATATATATATATATATATATATATATATATATATATATATAATGTGTGTATATGTATATATATATATATACACACACACACACACACATATATATATATATATATCTGTTCAATATCTATTTCAGTCTCTTTAATATCTCTCTCTTTCTATGTCTCTCTCTCTATGTCTCTCTCTCTCTATGTCTGTTCAATATCTATCTATCTATCTATCTATCTATCTATCTATCTATCTCAGTCTGATCATATCTATCTATATCTATCTATCTATCTATCTATCTATCTATCTATCTATCTAAACCTGGCTCTTATATCATATCTCTGCATTTCTATCTATCTATCTATCTATCTATCTATCTATCTATCTATCTATCTATCTATCTCGCTGGAACGTTATCCGAATCAATATTCTTGGTGGAATGTTTTTAAAATATGATATAGAAATCCCGTCAAAGATTTTAAAATTTGACAAATGGAAAACTTTTCATTAAAAAAAGAATTGATTACTCGTTTCGCCATTCTAGGCTTCATCAGATCCCAAAACGAAAGAAAGAAATGTGTTCCGACATAGATTTTATAAAAAAAAAAAAACGGAAAATTACATTTTAAATAATTTAAATGCTCTTTTTGAACAAATTTCGGTTCTATTTGAAAGATAATGACCTAAAGCTAATTACCGTATATAAATAAATATTTTCGGTCATTTTCAAACATTGGTAATTTTTTTCCTCACTCATCGACTTATCGAGTCGCCATTATATACGAAAAATATAAACTACAAATTTAAAATTCTCTTTAAATTCCAATATTTGTCCAAGAGATTTGTTTCGACGTCTCTTAATAATGGTAAGACTTAATTAACCGGTTTTTATAAAAATAATGCTTACTTTTTTTTTTATTTAAGACGGAAATTAAGATATTATTCAATTTACACGCGGTAACCTGTGAAGTGAAGGACAATATAAAAACATTGTAATTCTACCTGTCAGAAAAAATCGAAAAAAACTCCACTCGCTACAAAGTAAAAATAAAACGTAATAAATACGGAAAACCAGCAATGAAGTAATCAAGAATTTGTTATTTCTGTCCAGTCTGAAAGAAAATAAGGTTTTATACGATGCTGGCATGAATTCTCTCAAAATTGAGGATATTGAAATGCATTTTTTTTTAACACGGAGATAATTGTTTCAAATAACTTGATAGGTGGATAACTTGACTGACAAGCGGAATTTTACCTAATTTTTTTTTTCTACAGTAGACAAATCCGTAAAAATTACTTCATTCAGGACTATAACGTGAATACCTTTCTTATTTAATTTTTAACTAACCAGCAATGTTAAAAATTTAAGAATATATTTTCCATAATCCAATATTTCATTGAAGTTTAGATACTTTGGCTTTAAATTTACTATAGTTGTCGATCTTATTTTCTGAAAATGTCGCGCATGGCCGCCCGTATTCTCAAAAATCGGCACGTTTACACGCAGAGAAAAATTCAGCATTCTTTTAAAAATATTGAGGGTCGATGAATCGTATTAAGCTTTCCATTTCTGATTAGTGAATATAGTTTTTACTTAATAACAATATCACTTTATTGGTACATATTAATACAGAAATTTAAAATATTTAAAACTCTTGATTTAAAAATTCTTCTAAAAATCCATCATTTATTGAAATTCTTTTGTCTCATAGCAACAATGCCCATAATATATCTTATGCATAAAAGCAATTAAAAGATTTTCTAATTAAATAATGTTATGACATTATTTAATTTCATAGCATTTTTTATTTTACGATTCGGGGCAGATTTTCATTAAGCGGGGATCCTGTTTTACAAAAGAAATACATAAATGAAATAAAGAAAAAAGAAAAGAAAAATCTGACGATTTAAATTCTCCAAGGACTTCTGCTTTTAACTAATACAGACATTAAGCTCTACAAAATTTTAGTTCTCGAAATTTTATAAAACAAAATAAGTGGAAGGTAATAGATGTAAAAAAAAAAAAAAAATTACGAAGACTTTCTAAAAAAAGGATTTCTAAAATAATTTTATTCTTTTGCGAATAAGTCCTGAGAGTCTCATTAAGATCCAATAATTATTTGATTTTTGCAAGAATTTCCAAATCAGTATTTTTTTTTCATCGCGAAAAAGACGCTAAAATCTTCTATAGTAATCTTCGTTCCCCGCTAACGCAAAAAAAAAAATTAGTTTTTTAACCAAAATTTTGAACGTTTTAAAAAGAATAAAAAAAAAATTTAATAACCAAAAAAAATCCTTTGGTCTTTTCTCTTAATAATAACATAAACATTTTGACGTTTAAACTTTGTTTTTATTAAGTTTGGACCACTTTTTCATTATGCTATGCTGTTTTTTAGCGAGTAAGTGGTGGTAACTAAGAAATTGATAAAATCTGTTGGATTTATATACAGTGTAACCCGGATATAAGACACCCGGATATAAGAGAAACCCGGATATAAGAGAGATTTTCTCTGGTCCGAAATTAGAGCCTGTGTTAATGTATATAAAATAGACCAAACCCGGATATAAGAGAAACCCGGATATAAGAGACTTCTTCTCCGGTCCCGACAACTCCCTTATATCCGGGTCACACTGTATGAAAAAAAAGTCCATTACTTCCTCAAAAATTATTTGATATTGTATAAACTTTTTTTTACTGAAATAATATTTTCATGGATTTTTCTTTATAAAACTAAAAAAATATATATATTAATTTAGTTAGAGGAGTCTCTCCCTAAGTTAAAAAGTACCCACGGAATATCGAAAAGTGAATGGGAAACATACCCCCTCACACATATTTCCCCACCTTTTTTTAAATACCCTATTCAGTAAAAATATTTTTTCATTAATAAATACGTAATGAACGTTTCGTTTGAATAATCGAATAAGTTTCAGATTTCTGGCAAATATTTTAAAACAGCGGGTAGCGATTTTTCGCTTTCATTTCGGGTGGTTGGGGAAAAAAGTCCATTTTGGTGATTTCTATAAAATTTCAGAAAAGTATATTTAATTTTTGGAAAATTTTTTTTTTTAATAAAGGAAATTACATTGGATGACAAAAGGGCACTAAACAGCTATTTTTAGCCAAAAACTAAAAAAAAGGAAAGAAAAAAAAAATGAATCGACTCCAGTCTCTTTGAAATACACCAGAGACTATTTTGCTTACTGGAAATAGTAAATTTAATCTTTTAGCTTTCAATTAAAGCTAAAATGAAAGCTTCAAGAATGATTTTTTAAAATTTTATTTTAAACCTTAATTATCGCGAATTGAGGTATCTAAATATTTATAGGAAAATTGAGTAATTTAGATTTCGTATAAGATTTGAATGAACTGATGTAAATTGGAGTTCTTTGAGATTGTTAACACACCGTTTCTAAATAAACACAAACGTCCATGGTGGAACACACACAGTGTAAAAATGTAGACTTTGTGCGTTTTGTTCGTTTACAACTGAAGCAACACGTCGTTGGAAGGTTTAATTATGGCAAAGAGTCGCGCACACACTCACACAATCCCTTTCTCACTGACAGGTCAGATCGGAATGAGAAAAGACAGTATTGTGTTTTTCTGCCTCTTGCTGATCTAGTTACCATGACAACAGAATAACGTCATTCCTTTGCTACCACAACCATCTTGAATTGTCTACCCAACCGTTTTCTATTTCGTAATTATATTCAAAGGGGGAAAAAAAATGGAAAGGCAAGGAAGGAAACTGAAAGAAAGAAGGAAAGAAGGATTTCGTATCGAAAAAAATAAAAAAAGAAAGAAAGAAAAATGGAAAAGAAAAGTGCAAAAATATCGTCGTCGCATTCGCCGTGAGTGTAAAAACTAATCTGAATATAAATAACATACGCACCGAAGTGTCCGAAAACACGCACACCGTTTGTATATTATTATTATTATTATTATTATTAATTCTACGTTTAAGTTCTTCACACTTTCGAATTTTAGTATCTATCTATCTATCTATCTATCTATCTATCTATCTATCTATCTATCTATCTATCTCCGTCTGTTCATCTATCTATCTATCTATCTATCTATCTATCTATCTATCTATCTATCTTTTAGTCTGTTCATAGCTATGTTGTCTAGCATGGTTCATCTATCTATCTATCTATCTATCTATCTATCTATCTATCTATCTCCGTCTGTTCATCTATCTATCTATCTATCTATCTATCTATCTATCTATCTATCTATCTATCTATCTCGTCATATAATTGTCTTATTTTTCTCGACTGCCGCCCTCTTTATCTGCCATTGTTTATATCTTTATGTCATTTTTAAAAACATTTTTCGACAGCCAAGTGACATTAAAAAGTAAAAACAAAAGTTGAAGGAAAGAGAAAGAGAGAATGAGAGAAAGAGACCGTGCGTGAGTGTATGCGTCTGTGTGTGTTTGTGTGAGAGAGAGAGAGAGAGAGAGAGAGAGAGAGAGAGAGAGAGAGAGAGAGAGAGAGAGAGCTTAAGAAAAGGAAAGAAAATTCTGAAAGGGGAAAACAAATCATACGGAAAGAAAGAATGTCAATAATAAATATTATCTTGTCGGGATTAAATAGAACACGGGGCGATAAAACCCTTTCTCTCGCATGTGTGCGTACGCGCGCACGTCCGTCGGCAGAAACGTGGAAGGGGATGGGGGTGGTTTAAAGAGGAGAGAGAGAGAGAGAGAGAGAGAGAGAGAGAGAGAGAGAGAGAGAGAGAGAGAGAGAAAAACGCGGCAGGAGCGGAAGGTGAAGGACGCCGGGGTGTGGCAACGGGCTGGCAGGAGAAAGTGGCGCGAAAGATCAATGCGACCTTTAAATAGGGTCAGTGTCAAGTCACGTGACGCGCCTTCGCGGGAGGAAAAACTGTGACGGCGTTGGCGCAGGCGGCAATGTCGTTTTTAATGACGACCTGACTCGGCTGTTCTTTCTTTCGCCGCTCTGTTCAGGGTACTCGCCCTGCACCCTCCATATATATATATATATATATTACACAGAAAAACATTCAAAATTACCTTATGTGTGTATAACCTATTTTAGCCGGCGCAAGGTAATTTGGGATTTTTTGCTGTGTGATATATATATGAGGTCTCTTTGTGGATCAGTTTTAATATTTTACAGTACATTACTAGGATCCACCTGAATTATATACCAACACACACACACACACACACACACACACACACACACACACACACACACACACACACACACGCGCACACACACACACACACACACACACACAAATATATATATATATATATATAGGATGATTGAAAAGTAACTCCCTATTTTATGTATGATGGGCACACCGTCTTGTAAAAATTATAGTTAGACGTGAAAGTATATATATATCCGACTAGGTAAATATATGTAGGTTGGAATACGACCGAGCAATCGTATGCAAATACATATAAATACTCTATAGTGTTGGAAAAAAACAGTGCTCAATGTTAAGAAGCAGAGCTATTTAACATATGAATTAAGAAATGAGTTGCACAACGCGGAGTTTCATTCCCAAGCAAGTGCTGGAATTATAATATTTAAAAATAAATATATATATTTAAAATAAATATAATTTCAGCACTTGAAAATTGCTTTAGCATTCTGACTCTGAGTTGTTCAGTTAATGTAAGATATTATGTATATACTTTAATTCATATATATATATATATATATATATATATATATATATATATATATATATATATATTATATTAAGTAACAAACAACTTTAAGGGTTCATAGTGATTATAAAATTTATATATATATATATATATATATATATATATATATATATATATGTATTTGGGTACGATTTCCACTCTAATGCATGTTTCGTTAAAAATTATTAACAAAGTACTTGTTTTAATGCATTTTTCTTGTATGTAAACAAGAGATTTCTTGTTGTGACTCAGTACGTATAGAAATTTACACTGTTGTTTATTCGTACAAGTCACTTTTGCCGAAACTATTGCTCATCTTCAAGGGTTTTAATAGTGCTTTTGTAAATGGTGTCTAATTCGTCTTGTATGACATTTTTATTCCGTACTGAACCAAAATTCTTGTGTCAAACACAAAAAACCCACTTAGTCGGAATAGTAACTCATAATAGGCACAAGACAATAAAATAGACCTCAACCTCCTCATAAAATCTTAAAGGGAAAATATTTTATTTCAAAAGTACGAAAAAAGGTACAAATACAAAATTTGTTCAAAAATTTCCATTTGTTCGCCATAAAAGGCAGGCTAACATTTTCAAATAAAAAGAATTACTATCCAAAAATGGAAGAAATTATGATTCCAGTTTAGATAATCTAAGGATTCAGTGACTAAAAAAGAACAAAAATCTAATTCAAGAAGACTGAAAAAACAAAGATGCAACTTCCTTTCAGAAAATAAAAAAAAAGCAAAAAAAAAAACGTGGCACTTACAGTAATTTTAAAAAAGTCACTTTTAAATTCACACTGTCCTTGAGTTCTTTTTGTCCAACTGCAGGAGAATTTTCACTTGAACTTCATAATTCTTTACTCTCTCTCTCTCTCTGTAAAAGATGCATCTTGATGCTCTCATCTTGATGTCAAATACCTTCTGCCATTTGATGTCGATTTGCCTTGTCCCCTTGCTGTCAAAAAAGTCTCCTCCCCTGTCCAGTGACACTGAGCTCTATTTATTCAGAAATTTAGGCTCACGCCTCTCATTGGTCAGTATATACGAGAAAAATATTGTCCATAACCTTGAAATGGATCTTTCACAATTTTATGGGGTTTTAACTGCAAATGCACACACACACACACACACACACACACACACACACACACACACACACACATATATATATATATATATATATATATATATATATATATATATATATATATATATATCAAAAATATAGTTTTAAGGAAAGTTAAAGTGTTCAATATCAGGGCAGAGCAGTCTGTCACTGATGGCTGTTTACCTCAATGTATATATATATATATATATATATATATATATATATATATATATATATATATATATATATATATATATATATATTGTGTGTGTATTTAGGCAGAATTTTTTCATTGATGCATGTTTCATTAAATAATATAGACAAGTGTTGTCTATTTATTTTATGTAAATTTTTTTCATAACGTCTGCTAAGCTTAATAACATTATCATTAAAAGACGAAAGAAAATCACAATATTGTTACATATTTTTTTAATCCTATCTAAGCTTACGGCTTACATAAGCCATCATCAAAGATGACAATTATATTACAATATATTAAACAATACACGGGCATGGCAATAATGATAGTCTGTTTATGTTTGCATGGAATATTTCCAAGCAACGAAAAACTCGTGCATACGCGATGCTGGAAACGAAAATCGCACCGCGGCTCATGACATCACACATGATGATTTGATGATGGCTTATGTAAACGGACTGGTATCTCGGACAGATTCTGATGCTGAGTGATTGCTGGTAGATGATTGTCGAGAATGGTGGGCATTATTTTGAAGAATAAATGTTGACATTGCTCCATAAAATTTTGTTATATTCTTTCCGCTTCCTAAGTGAGTCAGTATTTTCTGTCCAACCTAATATATATATATATATATATATATATATATATATATATATATATATATATATATATATATATATATATAATAAAAAAAAAACAGACCACTAAGGTTCCATAGTTATAATTTATTTCACCAGAGATTTTATTTTTCTCTGGATCTTCAGACTTCACTTTCAAGGGTGAAAAAATGAAGTTAAAATTTTGAAGGGTAATATTAAGCTTATATAAGGTGATATAGAAGGTGGTGAGGGATAGTGTGAGAGACATGGTCGAATTTAGAGAGGCAAGGAAGAGTTTTAAAATTTATTTTTAATTTTATTTTTATTACAATACTTAATATTGAGGTGGAGGTGGGTAAGTATCAAACATTGACCTATTTAATCGGTCAACTCACCGGAAATGATATGGGGAAAAAAATTGAAAAGAAAAAAAGAAAAAAAAAAAAAAGAAAAGTAGGGAAGTAAACAGATAAGAAATAAGAGATGGTCGCAGGGTTTTGAAGGAAGAAAATATATATATATATATATATATATATATATATATATATAGAGAGAGAGAGAGAGAGGGATAAAACGAACACACAAACAAGTTGACAGACTCTCACTTAAGTCTAAGCATTGGGAGGTGACAGGGTAATGTAATTTAATTTAATGCATAATTATCCTCAGAGATTTCAGGGCATTTTCCTCATATACAGTTTTGTCTTTGTTTCATTCTAATCTGAGGAAGCCAAAGAGAGAAGACGCTCTTGGCGAAACGCGTCGTTAATGGATTTTACCCTTTGTCTCATCATCTTTTTTTTTTTCTTTCGGATATTATTATATATCCTACAAAACACAACGTCTGTCTGTTTAATGTTTTATTGTATTTTTACAATTTCCAGATATGATGCTGAGTATTGTGTTCGAAGTTTTGGATAAAATTGTCCGACTTTTCTTATTTTTGTTCATGCACTTTCGACTTTCACAGTCATTATCAAAAACGGATGTGGCGTCTGTGTGCTAGTTAGAATTCCTTTGTCTGCATCCTGGTATTCTTTGGGAAGCTAGATCTTTGAAATGGTCTAGGGTGACGTCATGTGTAACGACTAATGGAAACGAGGCTGCTCAAAATGAATGCGATTTATTTATTTTATCTTACTTTATTATTATTATGATACTTATGAAATATGTGCACACAATAATTATATAATATGCACTTCAAGTTACATTCTCCTGTGTGGAGTGATATTTTATATTGTTTATTTTGTATAATAACACTGGTCAACATAAAAAAAAAGTTGAAATGGTGTCGAGACGCCAAACATTTTTTTAGCTAATGGAAACGAGGCTGCTCTTAATCGAAATCTTAATCTGGAAATAACGTTACTTTTTTTTGGTTAGCTACCATTTTTACTGTACAGAAATGCCTCATTTTTTGAAAAAAAAATCATTTGTTTTCTGTATATATGATATTGACCGATGTCAATATTTTTCAAAATAAAATCGTAGAAACCTCTCAATTCGTATTTAAACCAACACATATTGTGTTTGAGAAATACTATTTTTGCAATAACAATCAGACCCTAAGTCTTTAAAAATAACACGATTGAATATACCAAGCCCAACAAGTATTTTCATAAAATCATTTAATAAATTAACAGCAGAAATAAAACCTTTGTGAACATAAGAACTATGGTAAAAATTTCTCTTTCTTGATTGTCTGTCATGTTCAATGTTATTTAAGTCCTTTTTGATATTCCAGCTGTATCATGTACAATGGAATAGGTGCATTCAATTGGGATGTCTTTAGTTGGAGTTTCTTCCGAAACAAAATGCTCTCAATGTGACTGGTTTCCTTCTGTAGTGAAGGAATAAAAGTGATGGGATAAATTTATGAATATCAAACAGAATATTTTAGGTTTTCATTTTTTTTGACGTCACCTTAATTATCAGGTTTACTAAAATGTATTACTGATAAGCTAATCAGTTAATTTGAATTTTGGCGATAAACTGGAAAAATTCGGTATTTCTATTTTAAAATTTTTGACTCAAAAACTCATTTTTCTCTTATAAAAATAATTTAATTCAGGTGGCTGACATAAATTTATCGGCCTACCTGAAAATTGATGGGTTTTTACGACCTTTATTAATTAAATTTTGCGATAAGCCAAGATCGTAAATTGATTTTTTGTTTTTTTTTTAAAATGAGCAATTTCAGTACAGCAAAAACGGTAGCTAACCGTGAAAAACTACGGTCATTTTCGGAATCAGCATCATCAAATTAGCTAAAAAAATGTATTTTGTTTCTTGGCACCAAAAATCGTGTTGACCAGTATAATAGCTTCTAGAATTTTGAGTCTTTCTTTGCATTGGGTGCCGTAGAGTATTTGGGTGTTTTCTACTAATAGTTGTTTTACGTTGATAGTTATACTTTAGTCGTTCATGATGTGTTGGTCGATGTTTGCACGGATTGCGTTTAGTTTCGACAGGTGACAAGTCAACCGGCGAGGGAGTGTGGTGCATGTTTGTCCAATGTAAGTTGTTTTTTTATTCTTAGTGTTGGAAATGCAGTCTTCCAGAAGCCATGAGAATTCACTGACAACATTATTGTTACACAGGGGGATTTATAAGGGCTGATGTTGTTGGTAATAATTAAGTTAGATGTTTTAAACTTATTGTAGGGGAGGATAAAAGGCGTTTGTTAGGATCATTGAGGGATATGTACAAGTAAATTATGTTTTTAATTGTTTTTTCCTCATGTTTATAATTAGTGTGCATTTGGTTACAAAAGAATCAATTAACGGTGTTTTTATTTTTGTTTGTGGGAGGGAGGGGTCGTTATTTCTAAATTTCGTTAAATCTAATTTTATTCGTCGACGACAACGTGTTTAGGGAAATTATTGCTGATTGGGGTTTGTTTAATGTTGATAAGTTTCTTATAGAAGAATATGTCCGAAAAAACAGATTACTTTGACTCGGTAAATAATGTTTTTATAATAGCTACTTTATATACGTAAGGATATTCAATTTTTATAGTGAATGAAACGGCATCGAATACTGGACGGTCTCCTCAAAGACGAAGAAGAGACTCGAGGCAACGGAGATATGATTCTACAGAAGGATGCTGAGGATATCATATACTGAGCGTGTAGGCACGAAAAAGTTTTGGAAAGGATGCAAACAAGGAGGAAGCTTATATTTAACATCATTAAGAGACAGCTGAAATTTCTTGGACACGAGATGAGAAAGGAGGGCTAGGAAAATCTGATACTCACAGGTCGAACAGAGAGAAAAAGAGACAAGGGAAAGCAACGCATGGCATACCTGGCGGGCTTGATCAAGTGGATGGCAGAACGTGGTCTGGGGGGAGTTGTCAGAAACACGAAACTTATTGAGAGCTACAAGGAATAGGAGGAAGTGGAGAGCCATGATCGCTTACGTCCTAAAAGAAGACGGCGCATTCAAAGAAGAAAAAAAGAAGCAAAAACATTGAGTCAAAAAATGTCACCAGTTTCCTCAAAGGCAATCATGGACCGAGCGTGTGAGCAACGGTGACGTTTTGGAGAGGATGCAATCAAAGAAGAAACTTATATTTAACACCAGGAAGAGGGAGATGAAATTTCTGGGACACGTAATTGGAAAAGAAGGACTGGAGAATCTGATACTCACAGGTCGAATAGAAGGAAAGAGAGACAAGGGAAATCAGCTCATGATATGACTGGCAGGCAAGTGGATGACAGAACGTAGTCTGGGGGAGTTGTCAGAAACAGGAAACTTATTGAGAGCTACAAGGAATAGGAGGAAGTGGAGGGCGATGACCGCTTACATCCTGAAAAGACACGGCACATTAAAAGAAGTAAAAGAAGCCAAAACATTGAGTTAAAAAATGTCACCAGTTTTCATCTAAGGCTATCATGGACCGAGCGTGTGAGCAACGATGATGTTTTGGAGTCTATACTTAACATCAGGAAGAGGCAGATGAATTTTTTGGGGCACGTAATGAGAAAAGAGGGACTGGAGAATCTGATACTCACAGGTCGAATAGAAGAAAAGAGAGACAAGGGAAATCAACTCATGATATGACTGGCAGGCAAGTGGATGACAGAACGTGCTCTTGGAGAGGTCGCAGACGGACGAAACTTATTAAGAGCTACAAAGGACAGGAAATTGTGGAGAGCCATGATCGCCTACGTCATAAAAAGAGACACGGAGCATAAAGAAGAAGTGAATGAAACACGAGTTTACACTAGTGGTTTATTTTTGTAAAGAGAGGTATTAAAAATATGGCTAAAGTATGGCATCGACTAATACGTCAATGAAAGGAAGTTTAATGTTAATGTTGAGTGTAGAACAGATTTGTTCTCAAAGGTTTCTTTCGTTTTATTTTTTATTTCTTTTAATCTATTTGTCACACTTATTATCCGAGAGTTGCACGTTGGATCAGTTATTTTAATTTCAATTAAAATTATCTCGGATAATAAGTGTGGCATTACTGTAATTATTGAACAATATAGTTCATGCCATATTCATGGAAAATCTACCAGTAAAAAATAATTCTCTTATTGCTATATTTGTACAAAAACGCAGAACCTTAAAATTTAAATTCAAACTCAGCGTTTCGACCGCACGTTCCAAAACAATAACACATTTCTCATAGCATTTTTTCCGATTACATCTCTATTTTCATTGTCCTCTTATTACCGAGAAGTAAAAACAAGAACTAAAACCTACTTCCATACCTGATGATGTCTGTAGGAACAGACGAAAGATTGTAAAAAATTAAAAAGACCTTATGCAACTGGAATTTATAAACGGGGATCATATCATTCATATACAGGTTCGGGGTTGATGTATCTTATTTATATTGTTTACGACGATGTATTCTCGCCATTTAAATCATTAACCTCTATATTTGTTTTTTGTATGAATGATTCATGAATTTATAAATTATATTTGCACCTTTTAATTGAAATATATATATATATATATATACAGGACGCGATAGATAAATTGCCGTCTAAATTACACAAAAATGAAAATAACCAAAATTACAAAAAAAAAAAATATATATATATATCTTGAAATACTAAACGGTAAATTTATTCAATGAAATTGCCATTGGCTTCAACCACGGCTTCCAGAGGACTTCGCTATCTCCTGTATTTCTTCAGGGCGGTCCCCTTGCTTAACTTGGTGAATGCTGTCATAATCCTTGCCTTCAGTTCATCTATGCTCTTACAAGAAGTTTCGCTCAACTACGTCCCACGCATAATAATCAAGGGGGGGGGTTACAGTCCGGGGAGTAAGGGTAGATGTGGTTGCAGGAATTGTCTCACAGCCATAACTGGGTTCTTCTGCTTGCGTGGCATGTTGCAGAGTCCTTTTGTCAGATACAGAGTCTTTCAAAAGCTACCCTCTTGACCCAGGGCAGAACTACTTCCTCAAGGCACTTGGTGTAAGCCTCCGTGTTGAGTTTGAAGTCCTCACCAACAAATTCGGGATTTCTTTTATTCTTACAAAATACAATTTTTATTATTCTAACCTAATTATGTACAATAATAAGATCATATGCAATATAGGTGAACAATTCAACTAGAAAAAAATGAAAATAAATACAATGTATCTAAATGCAAATTAGAGACATGTCATAATAGATCATTCAATAAACCAACAGTGTTTTGAGGCAATTTTTAACACCAACTTCGCTAAAGATGGAGGGGAAATGATCGGTTTCTTGTAATTCAGAAAGTACCTATCTCTTTCTACTTTGCTTTATCTGACTTTTAAGATTTATTAAATAAAAACTATTTAAGATACTGGCAGGGAACAGAGAAATCATTCGGCAGCCATGTTGTCTATTATCAGTAAACCTTCAATTTGAGGCAAGATGTCTGCAGAATTTATCATCGCGGATCGAAATTTGGTCTTTATCCCAAAACAATCAACAGTTGCCTTCTCAACCAGTCTCCATGCATGAAAGTCTTTTAGGGCTTAACTTCATCTCAGACCTTAAGTGGATCTTAAATATATGATCCATCGCTAAAGATTGAGGGGGAAATGATCAGTTTCTTGTACTTTCTACTTTGCTTTATCTTTAAAATCTTCTTAATTTCTATTCTTTTGATATCTCGCTACTTAATAATGTTTTTCTTTTTCTCTTATTACAAATATTATTATTGCGTCTTAGTGGCTTTGTTGTCTTGCTTTCGGTTAAATAATTAAAAAAAACCTGTTCACTATAACATTTACATTATTTCTGTCTTGATTTTGACCTCTTTAATTCATCACATGCATTTTGGGCTATCCCTCTTGTTAACATCCCGACATTCTCTCCTCTAAGTATTTAAGGCTAGTCCTTCCTTCTCGATTACTTTTACGCTTCTTGTTTAAGAGTTCCTGCAGTTTTCTTTCTGTGTACACAATCAAATCTATGTCATCTGCTCATCTTATTCTGTTGAAATGGTGTCCACCAAAATTAATTGCTTATAGGCAGGGCTGGTGCAAACAGTCTCACGCTCCCCACAAACTATGATGCAACCCCCACCCCACTCTACTACATCTCAATTGTCAGAAGGTAGTATTCATATAAAATAAAAATTTTATTGTAACTTAATTATGTACAATAATGGATCAGATGCAATATAGGTGAACAATTCAACTAGAAAACTTGGAAATAAATACAATGTATCTAAATACAAATTAGAGACATGTCATAATAGATGATTCCATCTTAAATAAATCAACAATGTTTTGCGGCAATTTTTAACATCAATTTCAGATTTTTCTTGTTAAAAAATTGAATAATTTTAACATATTCAACATTACGGATAGATTTTAGATGGAGTTTTTTCGGGCCTTAGCATGAACAAAACAGACTCAGGGATTTAGACGAAAAAAAAAAAAATGTAGAAACCAGAATGAGGTCAAAATTCGCCGAAAATCTTCCCTCCTTTAATAGTCCGTTAGGCTTAGTCTAATATCTAACTTATAAATGTAGGTAGAAAATAAGCCAATGTTGATGAGATAGTGAGGGTCACAATGAACTGCCCACGACCTCTAATCAGGCTCCCTCCTCGTTCGGGGTGGGTGCTCGGAGGTGGTACGCATCGGCCTTGATCTTACGTTCCCCTTTGTAAGGGAAATGCAGTATCTATTTCCAATGCAAAGTATAAACTATAATAACGTGCGAGGTATATATATATATATATATATATATATATATATATATATATATATATATATATATATATATATATATATATATATAATAAAGAAAACAGTAAGATATATAATCCGGTGTTCTTATAGATATTTTTATTTTTACAAAATAGTGCTCAATGTAAATTTAAAGAGCATTAATATTATAAATTAATTGATTTAAAATATGTTTTTTTTCTGCTACACAGTTCTAACCATGTTTCAAAAATGGAAGCTAAAAGCAATTAATATATATATATATATATAACGCCGTGAGCCCCCAATCTTATATTCCCACACGGAATCTGTGATACAGCTCCCCACTACCACTTTACTACATATCAATTTTCATAAGGTAGTATTCATATAAAATAGAAATGTTATTGTAACCTAATTATGTACAATAATGGATCAGATGCAATATAGGTGAACAATTCAACTAGAAATATTGAAAATAAATACAATGTATCTAAATACGAAATTAGAGACATGTCATATGATTCCATCTTGAATAAATCAACAATGTTTTGCGGCAATTTTTAATATCAACTTGAGATAATATTTGTTAAAAAGTTGAATTTGAACACTCAGCATCATGTATAAAATTACGTTTTTTTTTTCGAACCAAATTTCCAGATTTGGACGACAAAATTAAAAAAGACTCTAGAATGACGTCAAAATGCGCGAATATTTTTCTCCTTTCATAGTTAATTATGCGTAGTTTAATTTCTAACATATATAAATGTAGGTAGGAAAAAGCAAATGTAGATAAGATAGCGAGGGTCACAAAGCAGTGCCCGGGATTCCTGTCAGGCTTTCCGTAGGTGGTAGTACGCACCAGCTCTTTCCATCAGTCAGTTATATGACATGCGTGATACACGTTTAGGCGATCATGTATCTTTCGATACATGACTGACGAGGCAGATTTTTTTCCCGCAGTAGGTTGCCATTTCTTTCTACAGTAGACTAGTTGCCATCCAAGTCTATAGAACACGATCTGTCCTGCTATTTACCCATAGCTGGGGGGGGGAGAAGAAGAGGATTTATACCTTTCCCAAGGTTATTAGCACGTAAGTAAATGCAGTGAATTCGACTAGAAAATCAGTCAGTCAGTTATGTGCCATGCATGACAAACGCTTAGGCAATCATGTATCTTTCGATACATGACTGATGAGGCAGATTTTTTCCCGCAGTAGGTTGCCATTTCTTTCCGCGGTAGACCAGTTGCCATCCAAAGTTATAGAATCCAGTCTGTCCTGCTATTTACCCATAGCTGGGCAGGGGAGAAGAGGATTCATGCCTTTCTCAAGGGTATTAGCACTTAAGTGTATGTAGTGGGTTCGACTGGAATTTGAACTCGGCTCTCAGATTCTTCAATCCTAGTCGCTATCCATTACTACATTGTGGCTCCTGCTCTACCCACAGAGATGTCAATATACCCACGACATAACTCTGGTGTCTGTTATTGTGATTTGAATGCTTTGATGTCTCATTTCAAAATAATCAAGGTACCCATTGCTTACCCATCCTTTATTTATTTACTCTGTCTTTATTTATCATGTGTAACATATTTGCTTTTCGAATGCACCAGGAAGTGCTTCAAGGAGACTCAGCGAATTTCTTCCTATTGTAAATAAACAATTGAAACTTGTAAACAAACAAATGCCTTTTGAAAATCTTTACCTGTGATAAAGAAAAGATGATTTTAATGTCACAATCCACAACTCCTTGGAGTAATCAGCTCTTCACATATTAAAAACCTAACAGAAACAAACCTGGTTGAAAAAATATGGCGAACTCAGAGGAATAAATATGACCAATAAGCTCATGGCTAGTTTAGATACTAAAGCCCTGGATAAGAATGTTTGTCAGTAAACACAAAACAAACTAGTACAATAAAAAATAAACCTTTCGCTACCAATAGATAAAATCATAACAATTTGCCGACTCATTCACAAAATGTCATTTCACTTTTAACAATGATTATCATAACAGAAATTCGAATTACCGATGGGATCACCTCTTGGCGTAACTTTAGCCTGCCTATTCTTAGAGTTTCTTAAATCTGGTCCTTTCCAACGTATGTTACCGAAACAATAAATATATTTTCCATATAATGATGACGTTCTATTAACATATCTCTGCATTAACTTATTTTCTAGGTAAACTGAACAATGTCAAACATACGACAGAACTTACGAAACAGAAACAAACATTTTAAAAAATCATTTTACTGATGTTCATCAAATATAGGCACAAGAGCCACTCAAGGTAGAAGGTTACTGGTGTTGTGTATTGGAGTAACAAAGGGCATGAAGTGAAGTTCTATACAGTAAAGATAACAACTAGGTTTGGTGAGGTCAAGATTTGATTTGTGTGGTGGTAAACTCAACAGATAGTAGCAGACAGGAAAAACCGCGAGGAGGGTAACCGCCAAAACAGTGTCACACGTCCAACCTTCTGACGATCAAAAAAACCCAGTAATCAGAAAGAAAAATGCGCCTGCTTTATACAGCCGAGGACCGACCACGATTTAAAATCCAGCGTTCCGACATATTCAGCGATTCCCCACGGTACATAATTATAACCGGAGTTTCCGTTTATATCTACCCTCCTCGTACACATATATAATACCATTAAAAAAAGCATTTCTTTAGTTCGATGAAGACATTTTAGGGGACGAAACACGTTACACAGAATACAGTGTAACCCGGATATAAGAGAAACCCGGATATAAGAGAGATTTTCTCTGGTCCCAAATTAGAGCCTGTGTTAATGTATATAAAATAGACCAAACCCGGATATAAGAGAAACCCGGATATAAGAGACTTCTTCTCCGGTTCCGACAACTCTCTTATATCCGGGTTACACTGTATAGATCAATATAAATAATAATAGTATGGAAAAACTTTTAAAAAATCGGTTATAAATTTATTTCAGCAGATATATATCTACCTCATCAGACCGACGACATTTCAATAAAATGTTTCATGAGCAAGTATATGATGAAATAAATTTATAACCAATTTATATCATGTTTTAATTTTACATATATATATATATATATATATATATATATATATATATATATATAAAGACAAAAGAAAAACTTTTCTTTACCAATGACTTCCGTCTCCTGAGGGTCTTTACGAAGGTAAATGTAAGGGTTTCATTTTGCAACATGTATTAATAAAATAATTGCATTTACTATCATAAAGTTCCCCCCAGGGGACAAAACGTGTTGGTAAAGAAATGTTTCCCTTTTGTCTTTATTCATATTCTCTCTTTACAGATATATTTTTATTTGTATCTGGATTTTTAGACACACACAGATACACAAATTTTAAATAAAACGACGAAAAACTCTGTCTTGCGTGTCGATGTTCGTGTTTCTCGAGACGAGGATTATTTTTTTTCCAGCAGTCACGTGTGTTGTTCGGCGGGATCGTGGCGGGCCGTAGGTATTATTCAAATTCTTGAATAATGAACATTCAAGAAACTCTTTTTCGCATTGACATTTAATAATAAGCAAAATTCAGTTATTCCCTTGAGGTCATTTTTCAATTTCAATTCGTCTGTATTCAAACAGCATTACATGATTCGAAAAATAAAATTAAATAAAATTTAAGCATTGTTTATTTCAAATAATGGTCACACTTTATATATGCCTGCCAGGCTCCGCTGTACACAATTTTTCAATGGGACTTGTGGAACTCTAGTGAATTTGTCGGCTCGGACGAAATGCCATTGTAATATTGTTATCTCCACAAATTTGGTAATTTTTCATTAACATTAAATCAAATCAATAAATTATCGTAAAGTTGTCATTAATTTCTGCTGGTCATTAAATAGAAATAAAAAAAAAGAAAAATCAAATAATACAGAAAAAATATTTCGTAGGCAGCACTCAACCCCGTCGCAGCCCTTGGGCTGAAGTTTGCCCACCACTGCTATAAAAAGTTAATTTATGTGTCATTGTGCTCGAGTTTTAAGAGGAGTTATTAAGACAACCATTTCCAGTAAGCAAATTTTCTTCAAACTTCAAGTGCTTTTTTTCTTTTTTTTTAGTATCCGTTTATCTCGAGTAAAAAGCTTTTACCACGACTGGTTAAAATTCACTCCTTTGGTAGTAAGACTGGGTAAACCACCCCAGGGTGTAAGGCATGGGAGTTGCTATATGGAGGCCGTGTTCCACCCAGATCACATGGCCCAACTCTTATCATATTTACTTCCAGAGAAAAATAAGGAACTTTTTCAACCAGAAATACAAAAAAAAAAAAAGAAAAAAAAAAAAGAAAAAAAAAGAAAAGAAAAAAAAGGACCACCATACACAATCAATGTTTTTGCAAAGGTTAAGACGTTATTTGTAATAAATATAATTTCAAAATTTACATGCGGATTATTCTCCTCATCTTTGTTGTTATTATCCCAACGTTTCAACCGTTGTGCTCTGCGGCCTTCATCAGGTGTCTGTCGATCCGGGTAACCTTCAGAGAATTTCGAACCGAACTCTTTATTTAATCTACGGGGGTTGTTAGATTTTTATCGTTCCGCTGATCATCTGGCAGTTTGGAATTCCCTCCACCGTAACGTAGCTTCCCTTTGCCTTTTCTATAAATACTTTCACGGTAACAGTTCTGACGAACTTTCCTCTTCGGAAGAGACTAATTTACCGGTCCTGGTAAAATAGACATCCAGGTTATTTTGCCGGTAAAGAGCAGGACACGGATTTAACACAGAAGTTTATTTCAACATCACTTGTTAACACAGTTTAAATTCTTTCCCACCAGCGATTGTTAAGAGTGTTTAAAATCTTTTTCAACATCAATTAAGACAGCTTAAAATCTTTTTCACCTTTTTTTTCTCTCGCACTTCTCGCTTGTGGAAATATCTTCCAACTTCCTTCTTTCCTACCAACTACGATTAAAAAAATTAAAATGTTATCTCAATCGTAACCCTACCTTGAATCTTGTTCATTTATTGTCTTCTCTGTAAAAAATATCGATTTACTTCTTTTTAATCCTTTTTACAAATTATTTTCCTACATTATCATTCAGTTGCCTAACATTGTGTTGATATATAGAAATTTATTTATCATATCTTGCAATATATATATATATTGCAAGATATGATATGTTTCAACTGGTGTCAAATGTTGATTGACGATCTAATTTTTATTTCTAAGTAAGGACAAATATTTCTCATGTTTAAAAAATCCGATATGGAGTCGTTAATTGACTTCCCTCTCGACTACTTCCCCCATATGTAATAGATCAAGCGATTCAGGTCTTAAGATCTAGGACGCCATATGTTTGGGGGGTGATGTGACCATCGAGATAGTAACTCATCCATCCTTGGGTCGTAATGGCCTTTTCATGAGACGGCGCGGCATTTTGTTGGAAAGTGCAAGGTCATCCTTTGCTCACAACCCTCTCATTTTTTACAGTTATCTGGACATGACTGTTCTTAAGTTCATTTTTTTTTTACAAAATGTTTTCTTCTATATAATAAATGCGAATGTCAGTGTGTCCCTGTGTCACATTTTTTCAATTAAAGGGACGTAACTCTCTAATTTCCAATAGCTCATCTTCTTATTCTATATAATAAATGCGAATGTCAGTGTGTCACTGTGTCACACATTTTAACTTTACTCCTAGATACCGTAGCCCAAAATATCATATCATTTTGGGATCATTATTTGTCTATATTTTGCAACATTACTATAATGTTGTGACATCATCGGGGATATATTTTAATCGGTAATAATCTATGTGCGCTGTTTATTAAATGACTATAATTGATCAGTGCAGAACGTTTCAGCTATAGTACTTTTCAAGGTTACTATAACGCCGTGACAATGTTTGGGTTGGGTAGACGGTTTAGGAGCTAGGACTGGGGTTCCCAACTTTTTTTTTGGGGGGGGGACATGCCCCACTTAAACATCTCTAAAATCCGGATGTCCCCTCATAAAATTTTTTTATTATTATTTAAGCTTACTCGCTTCGTCCATGGAATTTTCAGTTTTCTTTTGTACAACGACAGGTCTGCTTCTTCCAGTTTTCTCATCATCCGTGGGGAAACAGTCCAAAATTTACTGCCATATGAGAGAATGGATAACACATCGTAAAACCAACGGTCCGTAGAATTGTTATTACTACAATGTAACCCGGATATAAGAGAGTTGTCGGGATCGGAGAAGAAATCTCTTATATCCGGGTTTCTCTTTTATCCGGGTTTGGTCTATTTTATATACATTAACACAGGCTCTAATTTGGGACTAGAGAAAATCTCTCTTATATCCGGGTTTCTCTTTTATTCGGGTTTCTCTTATATCCGGGTCTCTTATATCCGGGTCTCTTATATCCGGGTCTCTTATATCCGGGTTACACTGTATTTGTTTTATTATTATTATTATTATTATTATTATTTCGATTTCTCCTATGGTCACACAAACTACAAAGTCTGAGAGAAAAGTCAGGTAGTGGTGTGTTGTTATGGCAACATTTCATGATTTGTTTTTCGAAATCCCATAATATCACTATGGACAAAGTTCATTATTTACATTATTCTGACTATTATCCTCATCTTTGTCGCCATATTTATTACAACGTTTCGGCTGTTGTACGCTCCGGCCTTCTTCAGGTGGTTGGAATGTCGAACTGAACCCTTTATTTCGCTCACTGGGGTAGACTGTTCTAGTTCCACATGCCATGTTTAATGGAAGTCAGTTATCAGTTATCTCCTGTTAATTTCCCTCTGAAAGTTCTCCACTGCCTTAACCGGGTATTGAACTTTGGGTCCTGTCACTGGATCTAACCAACGCCTTTATCCACTGTGCCATGTGTCCTTGAGGACACCTGTTTATGAATTTCTGGGTATTATAAATCTAATGTCTCAGCAACCGTTTTTACCAGTGCTCATATTTCAATTTCTGCAGTTATCATCGCATGTTTTTACCAGAGCTCATATTGCAACTTTTGTTGTTGCTATCGCTTTTCTCTGGCACTTTTTATTACTGGTGCCCATATTTATTCATTTCTATGCTTGGTCGACTCAAGAGATTTTTGTGGCCTAGCATATGTTCTGATTTCATAAGTTTTCGAATTTTCCAATGGTGTCCCTTGTCTATGATCTCAACCTGATTCCACAGATATCCATTAAACATGGCAGATGGAACTAGAACAGTCTACCCCAGTGGTCGAAATAAAGGGTTCAGTTCGACATTCCAACCACCCGAAGAAGGCCGGAGCGTACAACGGCCGAAACGTTGTCATAAATATGGCGACAAAGATGAGGACAATAGTCCGAACAATGTAAATAATTTTGGAATCATGCTGACACCGTGAGCAAATGAAAAACATTCCAGGCCGGATCCTGACACGAAATCCTGAAATTTTGGATTCTCAAGATTTCATAACTGCGACTGTTTTCTGCTTCCGCCATATTGGCTTCTACTGATAAAAATAAGTAAAGGGACACAACTCTCTACCTTTCAATGTTCAAATGAAAAAAAATGCTGTTCTAAGATTACGATATTTCAAAATAAAATTGTCTGTGTTTTCAACTTTACTCTTAGAAGCCGTTATTGAAAATATCATACAATTCTGGAATCAGGCCGACTCTGCGAGCAAATTAAAAAAAACTTCCTGGGTCGGATCCAGACCCCCAATCCTGAAATTTTGGATTCCCCAATTTTTATTACAGCGATTGTTTTCGGCGATTTTTATACGTGAATTTTTGCAACAGATGTTTTTTGTACGATAACAATTTTTATAACTTGGAAATAAATTTGGGAATAATCGTAATTAATTGCAAAATCCAGCGAAAGTTACCCGTGAAATAAAAATAATTGTACAGAAAATAAAGACCAACGTACATCAAATTGTCTTTAAATTATATGATGGCAGAAGAATTTTAAAAGGTAAGCTTAAATATTAATGCAATATTTAAATACAGCGATCAATTTTGAGTTCTTCCATAGTTTATTGTTGCCTATCGTATCTACTCCTTCCTACCTATTGTGATGAAGGCTGAATCAAATGCCTTCTGTAGGAGTTAGCTTACATGCCGCCCGATAGGGTGGCTTTTAAGCTAGTGTTAAATAAAGAACAAATGGATACTTACATTTTTAATTAAATAAAAAAATTACATATGTTAATAAAAGTATATATCCGTTTATTCTTAATGAAAGAAAAATAATTATTATTCCGCAAGATTTGCGGATGTGGCGCTAAAAAAAAAACCATCAAAAAGAATATTTTTTTTACATTTTAAAAATTAGAAAAAAAAGAATTATGCAGATATCAATGACGTGAGCACATTTACAAGCTTGACATTTTCAAATAATAACTAATTCCAATAACTCTGTAAAGTCTAAGGAGTCTATTTTACGCTGTATCGTTCTTTACAAAATGACGAAGAACACAGTTTATACAAGAAATCAAGGAACTTAGGAGGCCTTCTTCATAAATGAAATCAAACGAAAGAGCTGAAATCTGATTTATATAACCAAGAGATATGGCGCCAGTCTTCAGCGGTTCAATATACCCTGACCCGGGTGTAGCGCTAAAAACGATACCGTATTGTTTAAAAATGCTGCTCAACGATACCAAGCACTCCTTAAAAGCCGCCATTGCATGAACGTGATGTCAAAAATGATTAAAAAAAAAAAAAAAAACGTGAGCCGAGTATTCAGTTGCTTCTAATGTGGCATTTAGATCGGCCTTGAGACTGATGACGGATTTATCGAATAAACTTTTTTTTTGCCATTTACGTAAATATTTTCGAAACCATCAAAGAGAAAAGATGATAAATACTTGACATACTTTCATAGCCATTGAAACTTGGTCTCGCCCTTGTCCGGCCTTGGATTGCAGACTCGTAATTCATAGTTCCAAAGGCACGGGCGTTAGTTACAGTCTCTGGGTGACAGCGCATTATCTGGTATGCTCAACAGTCTGAAGACAGCCAGTACGCTTAAACTGTCGGTCAGGATGACTGGTGAATTCGTGCTAGCACAACCATTGTCGACTTACAAATAGTTCCGTCCACCCAATTTAACTAACGAGGCTTGAGTCAACCACTGGTATATATATATATATATATATATATATATATATATATATATATATATATATATATATATATATATATATCCTAAGAAATTGTCTTTCTGTAAAAGGAAACAGAGCAGAGATATCTATTTCGAGAATCTGGAAAGGTCTGTTTCAAAAGCACTATTCTTACTTGAACATTAGGTTCTTCGCAGCCGAGTGCTCAAGGCCCGTCAGATGTAAGGTTCGAATCCTGCTGGATGGCGCATATTTTTCTAACAAGATTTCTCGAATATTCAGGCAGGTAGATGGAAATAAATAAATATAAGGCTTAATAAATAAATAAAAACAGAACATCTAATCAAATATGGCCATCCATTAAAATCACAATATATATATATATATATATATATATATATATATATATATATATAAAGAGAGAGGGCGAAGATCATCTTAAATGAGGTGGACAATGATTCCTGGAATAATATATGTATATATATATATATGAATTTTATTTCAATGCTTTATGAGCTTCCGATCCTTAGCTATGATTAATTAATGATGAACATGTCATCTTTGTTTATGATCGATTTCATCACAATTCTTCTATCAAGCTTGGAGAGTAATTATACTTTCTCAGTGACCAAAGTCGAGTCCAATAGTGTTATAAAAACCTCGGAAAATTCCAGTAAGATATCTTTAATCATTTCTAAGATACAACGGTTCAAAGCTTAATCTAAGACTTGGACAATTTTGCTGTTACACGATTTGGATATATATTGTCATCCACAGATGGCAAATTCGCAGTATCACAGCTCTTCAGTGTGGCTAGACGTCCGATTGCTTCAAGCGAGAAGAGAAACCTGACCGATTTGGCATCAGTCAGTGATCCTACCCCTAGGCTATCTTCGCATATCAGAGAGAAAGAGAAATTTTAACGTTTTCTATACGAAATACGCCAGTGGACAAGATATATGATATATATATATATATATATATATATATATATATATATATATATATATATAGCTTATGGCCGTATTATGTTGGATGTGGGGGGGGTAAATGGATAAATGCTTGGATTCGTTATATTCATTCAATTTCACGCAAATACCCCTGGGTAGGAGTCCATCTCTTCTCCCCCAGCTATGGGTTAATCAATAAATCATTATTATTTAAAAACATTATTTCAATCTAAAATATTTTTTCGCTTTAAATAAACTGTAGAAGGTTGACAAGCCGTAAAAAAGCCCACATCACTCGATCTTTGAAATGAAAACGGAACTGATCACCATTTGTTCAAGTATGTGCTGGTGGTGTAATGGATAACGAGTCCGTATAAGAAATCAGGGGGGCCGATTTCAAAGTCAAGTAAGGGTCGTTACACCCACGCGAAAATAACTTTGGTATACAGAGATTCCCTGTATTTGTGGGGGTTAGGGACCAGAACAGGCCACGAATAGTTAGAATCCGCGAATACTTGCAACTCACACCTAAAAGTGCTTATAAGTTCTTATTTTGATTGTTAAAACCCCATATGCCTTAACCTTTCATCCTAAACACTTTAGAAACATTTCAGACCCTTAAAAAAAGTTTTGAAAAATAGTATTGGTGACCATACACTTAGTATAAATTTTCTTTCATACATACAATGACCGTTTTTAATTATGCATAGATCGATACAACCATTAAAAATTCTGTATAAAATATGTGTAACAAGACATAAAATATAAAGTTTAAAACATTTTCTAAAAACAGGAGTGATGATTCCCCCCGCCCCCCGACTCAGCATAAGCCACTTTTAAGACCCCAGCTGCAGCCCCTAACAAAGAAAAAACCCCAAGCACTACGCATGTTTTTGCGTTTGTTTTTTTACAATGATGTACAATTCTGCCAATTTTACCATAAAAATGAACTGTTATATGTTTTAAGTTACTTAAATAACATGAAAATAATACTAGAATATTTTAAAATATGTTCTATCGAAAAAATACGCGAATCGAGAAAGTTCTCAGCGGATAATTTGTACATATGTTCTTCAGAAAAACACACGAATATTCGGGGTTTCCGTGAATAACAAGTACATGTGTTCTAAAGAAAAAATCCGCGAATGTGTGAAGCCGGGAATGCTGAAACGCGAATAGACGGGGACTCACTGTAGTGTACATCCATCTCTTCTTCCCACCTCAAATATGGGTTAAATAGTAGAATTTGTGTTTGGAATAATCATTGTTATCTCAAAACAAAATCAAAATAAGAGAATTCTTGCTACAGTTTCGAAGTATATGATTCGGTTTTAAATAAACCACAACGGGTCGATAAGCCGTAAAAAAGAAAACGGATCAATCAACCGTTTGTACAAATTAAAAACTAAGTGATAGAAATAAGGTTTTAAACAACAACATAAAAAAATTGAAAATATTTCCTCGTTCTTTAAATAATTTCTCTTTTTTAAATCTCTTTTCCTTCATCAGTTTCTTTTATTAATATATTCGCCATTTCTTTTTTTTTTCTTGCTTTCTTTAGGGTGAAACCGGCAAAAAAATTAAACTGACAAGCAGTCACCACAAAGGAAACTGATAACGACAGACGGTGCTGACGTTGCCTTATTTTATTGGCGGGAAAATGAACCGTCGCCATTTTTTTTTTTATCCACTCGACCTGAATTCCTATCTGTGACGATCCAAATCCTATCTTTAATTCCCTTATCTCCTATACTTAATTTATTACATCCTTTATTCTATCTTATCTTCTGTACTAAATTTATCCTATTCTATATTCAACATCCTTATCTCCTATACTAAATTTGTTATATTTTATCCATACACCGAACTATTTGAATTGTTTAGAACTTATTAATTCCACATCTTTAGACATAATGGAAGAATAGGTGGAGATTCATATGAATATACGGACTAAGAAAAGCCTTTAAACCTTGACGAATATAAAGACTGAAAAAGATGATAAAAACATGGCGCTGAACCGATTTTACTGACACAAAGGATCTTCTAAGTATCTGAGAGATATAGCCTAATCGAGGTAGAGTAGACGTGTACTTTAAATACGTATACATGAGTACACCATAAAACCGTGTACTTTCAATACGTATACATGAGTACACCATGAAACTCCGATAATCCAGCCACTATAAGCATAGGGATAAAATGTCAGGTTCTGATATCGATAGACAATAGAAACCTACTTCTATATTTCTTGAATCGAAACTTATTTTCCAAAACAGGACAACTCCCAATCTTCTCATCGGGACATCGCCCAAGTTCCACATTCAATTTAACAGAAGAACTTTAAATATAATATTTCAAAGATTTACTTTTACTTCCTAAATAAAGTTAATAGGAAAATTTGGCTAAATCCGATAAGTAATACATGAATGAAATTTTGTTGGGTTGCCGAACATATACTGCGTGAATTTAATAGAATCTGTCCGTCGATAGCGGATAATTACCTAATAATTTTTAATAAAACTACTGTTAATGCCGGCTAAGAAGAACAAAAATGAAGGTTGTTTTTATTTTCTTGAAAGAGAACATGCTAATGAAGTAGTGAAATATGTTACAGGCCTTCTCCCCGGTCCTGAAAAAGGAAAGCTAGTAAATGTTACACAAGCTGTCTTTACTCACAAGCAGTGTTTCTCAAACCGTGTGCTACTAATGCACCATGAAAGTTAGCCAGGTGTGCCCCAAGTTAAGAGAAATGTAATTCATGATTTTTATTTTTATTTATAAAAGGCAGAGACACCAAGCACATTGCTTCCATGTCGAAGTTAAGTCTTTGTCATTTGATAGTTTAAACTGGATAATAAATTCCTTAATATTTAAAGAGTGAATTTTCCTTTTGCCTTCCTCAAGGGACTTAAATCTCTTATTATCGCCCTCTGTAAAAAAAAAAAAAAATTAGAATTAGAATCTTTATAAATTCATTTTAAATGAAAACTGTACCGCTAATCATCTTTGGGAATGCTAAACAAAAACTTCATATTTTCAAACTGCTGACTAATTTTCCTTATTAAAAATTTAAAGTGTGCCCTAGAATTCTAGTTA
The DNA here is from genome assembly GCA_903632075.3 of Acanthosepion pharaonis. Lineage (NCBI taxonomy): Eukaryota > Metazoa > Mollusca > Cephalopoda > Sepiida > Sepiidae > Acanthosepion > Acanthosepion pharaonis. Next base: position 276,521 of record CAHIKZ030005119.1, read on the forward strand.
TTTTACAAGTACTCTCTGAAGTAAAGGACATTGAGAAATTCTGTTCACAGGTCTGACTCGTCAACTTGCGAAATGCTGTTTCTACAGTTTCTCATTCGACTTAACAGAAGAATTTTAAATATAATATTTCAAAGATTTACTTTTACATCCAGAATAAAGGTAATAAGAAAAATTTGGCTAAATCCGAAAATTAATACATAAATGAAATTTTGTTCGGTTACCGAATCTATATTGGGTGAATTTAATAGAATCTGTCCGTCGAACGCGAATAAATACCTAATAATTTTTTAATAAAACTACTATTAATGCCGGCTAAGAAGAACATAAATGAAGGTTGTTTTTATTTTCATGAAAGAGAACATGCTAATGAAGTAGTGAAATATGTTACAAGCCTTCTCCCCGGTTCTGAAAAGGGAAAGCTAGTGGATGTTACAAAAGCTGTCTTTACCCACAAGCAGTGTTTCTCAACCAGTGTACCCAGGCACACTAATGCGTCCTGAAAGTTAGCCAGGTGTGCCCCAAGCTAACAGAAGAGTAATTTGTGAGATATTTTTATTTTTTAAAAGACAGAAACACCAAGCCCATGGCTTCCATGTCGTAGTTAAGTTTTTGTCATTTGATATATTTAATTGAATCTGTCCGTTAAAAACGGATAATTACCTAATAATGTTAATAAAATAATTATTAACAAGAAGTCGAAACAACATCAATTAAGTTTGGTTTTTTTTCAAACGAGAATATGCTATGTAGGGAAATATGTTACAGGCCTTCTCCCTGATCCTGAAAAAGAAAGCTAATGAGAAGATAGTCGCTGTGCAGAACTGTTTTTTTTAAATGGCCATTTAGTGTCAGATGAATAAAAATAAAACAAAACAAAAACAGAATGTCGAATTCTTATTTTTGATATAGATAGTTCCTTTCTAATTAGAAGAATGACGCTACACAAGCTTCTGTAATATTTTCAGTGACTGTATAGGATTCACTTCGCCAAGTCAACATACCCATTGTGCCAATGTGACGCATTTCTCTGCTTATTAGAGCAATATCTCTCTACTAGATTTAGGTTTAAGAAACTTCCATACAAATATTAGCTCAGTCGCTGAAATAATTGGCACGGATTAGAATGCTGATTTTTAAGTCTGACTGAAATCCATGGCTTAAGAGTCTGGTGCAGACCTATCTCTTATCAATTTACGTTTCTGCATGCTTGCAAAATCTGCAATGTTTACATTGCAGATTTAGCCTGATAAAGTAAACGACCGATTTTCCTGAATGTTTCTCTCTGGAGCCTATGCGTGAGTCAGGGTTAACCCGCTATAATATCCTCGCTTGAAAAAGAAAATTCTTTTCAGTTCAATCTGCAGCTTAATAATATAAATGCCAGTCTACTAGGGCGGCTAACCAATCCCTGTCGCAGACGCCTGCACAGGTGCATTTGTGTTTATTCAACACCCACAGAGCCCACATGTGGCTTATACTGCAACTATGCTGAGTTTCTGGGAGAGAGTGTGTTATCTAGCATGATCAACAATCTGAACAAGGCCAGAACACTCAGACCCTCGGTCACGATGACTTGTGACTTAGAGCTAGCACAGTTATCTATCGTGAGTATACAAAGAGGAGATGTAAACATCCAAATAGATATCTAGAGAGACCGGTTTACTGGATGTGGATCAAGTGACAATGCCTGAAAAACAGAATGTGCTTTCTTATTGACATGACAGTCTTTAAAGATTATAATTTATCTTTGAAGATCTTCAAAGAACTATCAAAATACAAAGATCTTGAAGTGGAAATCTCAAAAATATTGCACATGACGATATCAAGTTTGGTTGGATCCCTCGAATTAATTGGAAAAAGTTCTGTTAGTCTCAGTGAAGAGATTCTTTGTAGACCATTCCTTTAAGAAATACGAAATTGTTCTCACAAGTACAGCTCACAACTAACGAATGACTTTATCTATATAAACTAAGTGGAATCTTAGTTTTTTTTTTATTTATTTCTTTTTTTACAAAAATGTTTACTTGAAAATCTCATCATGCTATTTTTGACCTTAGGTTGGGACCCGGAAAGAAATGAGTATACCAACAATCTAAAGAAATATTGTAAATATGTCGGCTAGTTAATCCCCATTGCAGACGCCTTCTCAGGCATATTTGTGTTTGCAGAGCTGACCTTAGTTACAGTTTCTGGAAATGAGTGTCTTGCGTGAATATATGTTATTGAGTGATTTCACAGTGGATGCTTGTATGTGTACTGTCGGTCCTAAAAAAGGTTCGACGTACAAAACGTTAGGAACTTCATATAATAGGTATGACGCAGAGAAATCTTGTTGTGGTCGCTGATACTTTAGTATCCGACTAACGGTCGTCCGACATCGACTGACTGACCGAACCCCCTGAGCGACCGACTCCTTACTCCTACTACTCTTACTTATTATAGGTGGGAGAGTCTATTAACTATAGAATAGGTGTGTTCCACTATAACATCCCCACCTAAAACTTTACTCCGTAGGAGTAAACAGTTTTATTTATTTATTTTTCATTTTTTACAGGAAATATGAAGAAAAACAAAAAAAAGTTCATTTTTTTTTTAACAACATCGTAGCGTATCTCCTACTTTTTTTTTGATGCACTTTTAAATGATCAGTTGCCTTTTTTTTTTTTTTTTTCTGGATCGGCGTACCTCAGGTAAAATTGTTGCAGGCGTTGTTAGATCAAACGTATTGAAAATCACCTCCATCGGCGTTTTTTTCCGCGGAACCACTGTCAACCACGTCTGAAAAATGTCTGATCTGGGTACTGCACGTGAATTTTTCGCCTTTCACCAAGTACATCATATAGCCAATCCGCTTTTCTATTTTTTTTTTTTTTGGTACCTCCATAGTGTTACCATAAACAACCTTCCGCTATGAGCTTCTTAAGGATGGAGACACAGTTTCTGTAGGTTCTTCTTGTGGTTCTATTTGTTCAGCCTCTAGCTTCCCTTTTGTTGATCATGTGCTTCTTAACGTTTTCTGTAGTGACTTCAGTTGACTTAAATCATTTAATAATACTGCATGTCCTTGGCTGCGGGTAACTCGCTCCCCAGTTTTCCTCGGTGTCGGCTTCATTTTTACTTTCTGGAGCTTGTTTTTCACATATATCGTCGGTGTTACTCATTCAACTTTTTTAAATACACCGGTTTTCTCTAATTTGTCCAATTCTTTATCTATCTGTTCAATTGAAGCAAACAGCACATTCCTTTTCTTTTTGAATACCGCCGGAGCGTTTTCTTTTGGCTGTAATTTTGCCTCCATCTTGGTACACATTCCCAAACCTGGAGAAAAAACTGTAGGAAATGTTCCCTTAAGTTTCTTTACTGAGTTTAAACTTTCAACCTTGTAACAGAAAGAATTTATCGGTAGATCCCATAATTGAAATTATGTTATCCAATTCGAACCAAGTAAGTTCGTGGTATTTTCTATGACAAATAATTTAGCTTTTCGCGTTTATTTATTTAACGTGACGTTTGTAACACATTCTCCAATAAATTGTATTTTTTCTCCCGTCACTGACCTCGCGATTTTATTTGTCTTCATTAAAGTTGGTTTCCCCAACTTCTTCCACGTATGCAAATTTATGATAGATAGGTCGGAACCAGTGTCGAGTTGCATTTTTATTTTTTTATTACTTATTTCGACGGTAACAAATTTTCTGGTTATTCCGATGTTCACTTCGTCGGACTTTAATTTTCTTATTTTATTGTCTTTATTTTTTGACCCGCAGTGCGAGCTTTTATGACCAACTCTTTTACAGTTGAAACATTTTTTATTCCTAAAATTGCAATATCTGTACCAGTGAAGTTCACCGCAAGCAAAACATGGCTTCGGGAGTTTTTGTTTATTTTTCTCTGGTATTTCACTTTTTGTTTAATAATCCGCAATTTTAGAATTCTTTTTGGTAGACTGACTTTCTTTTTTGTAGCGTATTTTCCTTACATGCGAAACGCCAGACTGTTCTATCTTTTTCGAATCTTTCTTTACGCTAACATATCTTGTGCAGTTTTCTGCCAACTTCTGTATCGAAATCCTTGGTTCGTTTTCTAATTTTGACAGCACTAATTTTCTCAACTTTGCGTCTCTTTCCGATACCAGCCTCTGAACAAACACTAAGCACTTAAAATTGTCAGCGCTTAACTCTGCTAGCTTGAATTCTTCACAATGCTTATTCACATTGGCTGCGTACGTTATATAGTCTTGTTCGTCATCTTTCATCAGTTTCAAACATTTCCACATCTTGTGAAACAAAGATGTCTTTTTACTAAATAAGTCACTTAATATATTTACCGCCTCGGTAAATGTCAACTCGCTAGTGTTTTTTCGGTAAAATGTAGTTTACCAATTTGTTATGCTCAGCAGTTCCTAACTTGCTTAAAAGAAGCCTAACCTTCTTTCCTTCAGACCACCAGTGGCAGTCGTGGTTATACACGTTCGTATGTTTTTTATAATACTCCTAAAACGTTATCTCTTCATCTGGACTGTACGTGAATATTTCAATTGAATTCCATATTGTATTTTCTGGGAAAGAATCATTTTGTAAATTTTTCTCTTTACTCTTCTCAGTTATTTCCAGAATTTGGTTTTGAAACTCCTTATGCATCTGTTCCATTTCTCGTTGAAACTGCATTTGTCTATTAAAAGTTTCCTCCTGTAGTTGCATCTGGAATGCCTTCTGTTGCTCCAATATTGTCATCTGTTGTTCCGACTGGAGTTTAAAAAAAATCCTGGAATATATTTTTGCATTCCTCCATCTTCGCAAAAAGTTTACACAATGCTTAAATATTGTAGAGGGGGGGGGTTCAAAACGAATTTGCAATTCGTGACCTATTTGAGCAAACTGTCTTATCGAGAAAAAAAAAATTCTTTTCCAAGTTGAGAATACGACTGATTTTTTCGTCACTAAGCTGACGTCTTGTCTTTCGAAAAACTTTGCCTTTTTTTTTTTTTTTTTTTTTAAGGTGTGAATCCGAGATTTTTGTCGCCGAAATAATTGTGACGAGCAATTTTTTTCTTTTTCCTCCGTATGAGTACGAACTTCGTCACCAAATGTTGTCGCGAGCGAATTTTTTTTTTCCACTGTATGAATCCGAATCCCTTCGCCAAATTATACTGTGGCGAACGCAATTTTTCTTCCACCGTATAAATCCGAATACTTCGTCGCAAGATTTGTTATGGAGTGATTTCACAGTGGAGGCTTGTATTTGTACTAAGTCGGTCCTAAAATAGGTTCGACGTACAAAACGTTAGGAACTTGATATAATAGGTAATGACGCAGAGAAATCTTGTTGTGGTCGCTGATACTTTAGTATCCGACTAACGGTCGTCCAACATCGACTGACTGACCGAACCCCCTGAGCGACCGACTCCTTACTCTTACTACTCTTACTTATTATAGGTGGGAGAGTCTATTAACTATAGAATAGGTGTGTTCCACTCTAACAATGTACAAAAAGGAGATTTAAACACGCAAGCAAATGTTAGATATCTAAAGAGACTTGTTTACTGGGTGCGTAGACTGAGTGAGAGAATGCATGAAAGATCACAAAAAGAGAATGTGCTTTCCTATTGATATAGCAATTCCTACGGATTATAACTTTGAAGATTTAAAAAAAAAACAAGGATTTTGAAGTGGATATCTCAAAAATGAGGCAAATGAGGACATCCATAATTCCTGTTGTTGTTGAAGCACTTGGATTGATTGGAAAAGTTTCCGATAGACTCAAGTTAGGGATTCCTGGTACGCCATGCCTTAAAGAAATACAAAAAAAGTAATTCACAAGTTTTCGTTTGCGGCCATCTTGTAAAATAAGCTCTAATGAATTTTTCTGGACAGCAGTCTTATACAAAATTTTAAAGCTTAAGAAAATGAATTAAATTTTCCGATTTATTTTGAAAAATAATAGCATTAATCTTCTTTTAAGAAGAATACAATAGAATTGACATAGACTGAAGCCAAGAAGACAATTTAATTTTCCGTTCCAGCAAAAAATAAGGCCTTCCCTATAAAGTCGTGCATATCTACTATCTATCCGAAGAGAGATTGATTAAGAAGTTTTATAGAGTTCTATCCCCGAATCGATGCACTTTTATTGTGGCCTTGTACCGCTTAGATTAAAATAGCGCCTACAGAAGAGCAGTTATTAGCAAGCAGATTTCGTAGACAAATTTCCTAGCGTAATTAGTTCGATCTTTAATCACTGTTAATCGGGTTAAACAATGCTTTCTCACGAATAAGAAAATAATAATAATAATAATAATAATAATCCAATATCTGCAATGGAAAATATGCAATTTTGACGGGAAGGAAACTGAAAGAAACTGGTATGAACATCACCCAGACCCGGGTACAGAGGTAGGACTTATCACAATACACACAGACGGAACAATCAAAGGTAATCGGCCAGACATCGTGATCAAAGACCACAAAAACAAAATGTGTTTTCTTATTGATATGGCAGTTCCTACGGATTATAATGTATCTTTGAAGCTCTTCAAAGAACTATTGGAATACAAGGATCTTGAATTGGAAATCTCAAAAATGTGGCACATGAGGACATCCATATTTCCTGTTGCAGTTGAAGCACTTTTATTGATTGGAAAAGGTTCCGATAGACTCATTGAAGGAATTCCATGGTAGGCCATGCCTTAAAGAAATACAAAAATGTATTCACAAGTACAGTTTACAACTTACGAAGGGCATTATCTATGTAAACTGAATGTGATTTTAGGTGCTTTTAACTATTTCAAAAATGTTCACTTGAAAATCTCATCATGTTATTTGTGACCTTAGGTCTCTGGTTGGGACCCGGAAAGAAATAACTATACAACAGAAATCCAAAGAAATATTAGAAATCCGGCGACTAACTAATCTCCATTGCAGACGTCTTCTCAGGCACGTTTGTATTGGTTCATCACCCACAAAGCCCACTTATGCTTTTGTTGGAACTTGATTAATGCATGGAATAATAATACAACACAAAATGTACTTAGAACAAAATGTATTGAAACAAGAAAGTGTACACAATATTTACATATAGTCTTTTGTATATTCCTGGGAAGACCGTTCCTGGAGAATGTGTTGACTTAGTCGCAGTCGGGCAGAGTCTCTGAATTGAATCTCTTGATTCCTCCCCTCGTCTTCCCGGTACCAACCATATTTATATGGTCGGTACTCCACTATGCAAATTAGGTGGATCCTACCACAACAGGTTTATCTTGCGACTATGCTACTAGTTACAGTTGCTGGGAAAGTGTGCTTTATCTAGTGTGATCAACAATCTGAACAAGTCCAGAGCACTCAAACCCTCAGTCACGATGACTTGTGACTTCGTGTTAGCACCACTGAGTGTGAAAATTACTCTTTTTGGGTAATTTCACGTCTACATATAATCTCTCAGTTGCGTCTCTGTCTTTGGGCAGAGTGCACTCAGGGCCATCTCTGTCAAAGGACAGAGGGACAACTGAGGAAAATTATACTGAAGAGGTGCCCAGCATTGGGGAACAGATGCCCGAGGGCGCGCCCTCCCATTGCACCAGAGGTAGGGATCGGTGGTCGCACCGAGTCCAGCGCAACCGACGGTTGCAGGGGCTGAGGGGAATTTTTGTTCCTGTCCCGGGTGTACACGCTCGGGTCCCCACCTGAAAAAAGACCATGTGTCACATTTCGTCCTAGTGGTGGGGACAGAGTAAATACCGTGTTAGCACCACTGACGGCTGCCAAAGGTTATGTCTACCCAATAATAAGGATAGTCATAATGTGGTATCTAAGTTCGGGCTCGCCCCTATAGTACTGGTTCTCCACAGATTTTGTTTCTTTATGATCAGTAAATTATAAAAATTTCTTGGGAAAGATTATGGTATATTTTTTTTTTAACCACGTTTTTGAACTTTTGAGTTTTCCTTCCCGTAGCCTCCTGCCAAATTTCAAGAACCCAATTCTTTCTAAGACTCTTAAAAATGTATTTATTCAAATTTAGCTCTTCTCTGTCTAAAGCATTTTACGGAACGGATTATATCAAAGTTAGGTAAGTGAAAAAGGCCGATGAACATACCAATTCAAGTGTTATAATAAAAGCAACAAAGATAAAGACAGCCGTCCGAATAATAAGGAAAATAATTCCTGTCACGACTTCAGGGAGCCTGTTTTGTTGATGGTACTTTCAACCTTTACCATTAGTTTTTTTTTGTTCAAATTGCTTTTCATGGCAGTTGAAATCATTTTTTAAAAGATCAATGAACTCATAAAAGTAGAAAATAGTGCATTTGCCGAAGAATGCCACCGCAAATGTCAGCTCACTTTTTGACACTGTCGAAAACCTCTGTATAGAGTTACAATGCGCATTTATGTTGGGTTGCTGTCCATACACCTTTATTTAATGTGGGGACAGGTTTAATATAAGTGCTGTAGGACTAAGAATTACAGGAAAAAGATTCGGGTTATAGAAGAAACAAATACACGTTAATTCTTGGAAGCCAAGTCTATCTATCTATCTATCTATCCTAGTCTTATCTATCTATCTATCTATCTATCTATCTATCCCAATCTGTTCCTATCTATCTATCTATCTATCTATCTATCTATCTATCTATCCCAATCTGTTCTTATCTATCTATCTATCTATCTATCTATCTATCTATCTATCTATCTATCTATCTATCTCTTTCTGTTTCCATCTCTGTACCCTTGTATTCCTATCTATCTATCTATCTATCTATCTATCTATCTATCTATCTATCTATGCCAGTTCATTATCTATCTATCTATCTATCTATCTATCTATCTATCTAACGAAAGATATTTAAAAGAAAGGATGCTGACTAAATATACATTATATATATATATATATATATATATATATATATATATACATATATAGCATAATAAGAAGCCTCGTATACTTTCTTAATATGTATATATAGAAAATTTGCAAATTAAAAAAATAATAATGTTCTTTTATGAAAATTGCATATACATTTGATATTTCAGATTGGCCTCAATTTTTCTTCAGAAATAACTGTTTGTTTAAGTAGCGTCCGTCGCGAGATGCGGACGTCACGTGATATGGAACGAATATTCGTAACGTAAATCTAACTGTAATAATATCTTAGATGTTGTTTAAAAAATTTCAAAAAATAAATAAAATAAGAAATAAATTCTTTTTTAACTATATCTTAAAAATGTTTAGCTATTGAAATATTTATTTGTGGAACTGAAATCAGAATCTATCAATAAACATTTACAGTTTTCTAATGAGTGTCCTGATTGATTAAAGTGTTCAGCTTTGGAGGAATAAGGATTTATTTCAATCATTTATTTAATCAATCAGGGCACTCATTAGAAAACTGCAAATGTTTATTGATAGATTCTGATTTCAGTTCCACATACACACGCAGAAAAAAAGAAAAATACTGGATTTTAAAATTAAATACTTATAAACTAGGGTTAAATAAAGATTTGGGTATTTAAAATCTTTATAAATATTTCATATATATATATAATTGGTATACGTCCGTATCGAGAGACGATGGAGTACGAGCCTAGGCGGGATATATGAAGAACTAGGCCTGCCCAGACGTCTAGTTCCCCACTCTCGGCCTTGCTAGCAGAGTCCAAAGGAGAGGATAAACCAATACAGTTTTGTACCAGCGCGGCTGCAGGAGTGGCCGGAGGTAGCACAAAGTGCCGTCCATCCGCCTTAGGGGATCAACTCCGGGTTTTAATTCAGAGTTGTCCTTCTCCTAGACCAGTTGCCATCCAAGGCCATAGAACCCAGTCTGTCCAGCTATTTACCCATAGCTACAAAGTTCTGTTTCATTATCAAGCGATGCTAAGAATAATGGAACGGAATTTTGTATTTTAAGTTTAATTTTTATGATTGAATTTGAATTGAAGTTTCAGTTTTGAAACAAAGGAATTTCGGTGTTGCGATTATATATATATATATATATATATATATATATATATATATATATATATAAAGCCAGTTATAATTATAATATGCTCTACAGTTTGTATCGGGCACAGTTTTTTAAAGTAAAAATAAATGCTAAGAAATCTGAATTATAAATCTCATTTTTCTTTCCTATTATTTTAATATATATATATGTATGTATGTATATATATAATTTAAATAAAAACAGACTACTTTTCCTAAGTTTCCATGTAATAAATTATTTCACCACAGCCCTTTTAAAAGGACTGCGGATCATCAGACTTTACTTCCAAATAAAAAAATGAAAAGAAAATTTACACATTTTTGACGGGCCGTATTAAACATATGCAAATTAACGAAGTGAGGAAGTGAGGGGGGAGAGAGAGAAGACATGAGTGAGTTAGCAGATATTGACACATTTAAACGGTTAACTTAACGGAAGTTATATATTGATATCGAAGGGGTAGAGAAGAAAAGAAAAACATAGTGAGAAAAACAGGGAAGGAAGTTAATAGAGAAGATAAAATTATTATTTAAATTATTTGCTCTGAATTTACATTGAGCACTCTGGATTTTTATATATATATATATATATATATATATATATATATATATATATATATTCGAACATATGTTGGTAAATATAACAGGCAACAAATAACTATTATGTTTGATCATGAGCCGTTCTAAGCTTCGTATAGTGGCTTTAATTTTGGTAAAAAATAAAGACAAATACTGACCAACATTTGGATATTTTTTATTATGCTATTCCTTGATCTAAGGTTTCGCCTCACATGAGCCATCAACAGAGTGGTCGCATATATATGAAATTTTTTAATTCACAGAAACACATATACATGCACACAGAAAACTTAACCCCCTGAAGATAGTCTCAGATGAGATTGAAAGCACTTGGGAAAATAAAAATGATTCAAATTTAGCTCTTCTCTGTCTAAAGCATTTTACGGAACGGATTATATCAAAGTTAGGTAAGTGAAAAAGGCCGATGAACATACCAATTCAAGTGTTATAATAAAATCAATAAAGATAAAGACAGCCGTCCGAATAATAAGGAAAATAATTCCTGTCACGACTTCAGGGAACCTGTTTTGTTGATGGTACTTTCAACCTTTACCATTAGTTTTTTTTTTGTTCAAATTGCTTTTCATGGCAGTTGAAATCATTTTTTAAAAGATCAATGAACTCATAAAATGAACATATGTTGGTAAATATAACAGGCAACAAATAACTATTATGTTTGATCATGAGCCGTTCTAAGCTTCGTATAGTGGCTTTAATTTTGGTAATGAGCCATCATCAGAGTGATTGCATATATATGAATTTTTTTTAATTCACAGAAACACATATACATGCACACAGAAAACTTAACCCCCTGAAGATAGTCTCAGATGAGATTGAAAGCACTAGGGAAAATAAAAACTATTCGAAAGTGTGTGTGGTAAAGCATTATTCAATAACTATACTTAAAACTAGGTACATTAAACTTTATAAATTTTTTTACAGATTATTTCTAGCGAAAACACAAATAAAGTTATAAATTTCTTAAAGTGCACACGAACTTCATGGACACGCTGTATATATATATTATGTGGGTAAAGTCAGCTGGTGTAACATCCACTAGCTTTCCTTTTTCAGGACCGGGGAGAAGGCTTGTAACATATTTCACTACTTCATTAGCATGTTCTCTTTCATGAAAATAAAAACACCCTTTATTTATCTTCTTCTTAGCCGGCATTAACAGTAGTTTTATTAAAAATTATTAGGTATTTATTCGCATTCGACGGACAGATTCTATTAAATTCACCCAATATAGATTCGGTAACCGAACAAAATTTCATTTATGTATTAATGTTCGGATTTAGCCAAATTTTTCTTATTACCTTTATTCTGGATGTAAAAGTAAATCTTTGAAATATATTTAAAATTCTTCTGTTAAATCGAATGAGAAACTGTAGAAACAGCATTTCGCAAGTCGACGAGTCAGACCTGTGAGCAGAATTCCTCAACGTTCTTTACTTCAGAGTGTACTTGCAAAATAACTAGAATTCTAGGGCACACTTTAAATTTTTAATCAGGAATAATTTTTGAAGGAAAAGTTATTATCAGCAATACTTTAAAACACATACCAGTAATACAAGTAGCTATACATTCTTAAGAAGTTGGATTGTACTCAAAAATATGAGTAATTGAAAAGTGGTTCAAATATATATGTATACATACATACCTTTTTTTTTCTGTACTATCGCTATGAATCTATTTTTCAAAAATTTTGTTGGCATTAAATGACCCACTGAGGTTTTGATATGCCATAAAACAAAACAACCAACAAACCAGAATTGATGGAATTCATATTTTTTTCGAGGCGAAAAAATAAAATCAATGAAAGATTTTGGTGTGTGTGTGTGTGTTTGTGTGAGTGTGTGTGTGTTTGTGTGTGTGTGAGAGAGAGAGAGAGAGAGAGAGAGAGAGAGAGAAAGGGATTGGAGAAAGAGGGAAGGGGGAGAGGGAGGGAAAGAGAGAGAGGGATTGGAGAGAGAGAGAGAGAGAGGCAGGATGGCAAACAGAGAAATTAAGAAAAGTTTAATAAATGAGATATATCATTTCGAAAAGCTTCTACAAAAATACTGATATTGTTCAAGTAGGTTCGGATGTACGGGTGGATTTCGCAGGGCCGCTGTAAGGTTATCGTGACCTACCAATCATACGACCCCCTCCCCACTCCACTAGCTCTCAAATTTCATAATGTAGTCTTCATATTAATTTCAAATTGTAACCTAATTATGTACAACAATGGATCATATGCAGTGTCGGAGAAAAACTGAACTAGAAAAGCGAAAAATACAATGTATCTAAATACAAATTAGAGACATGTCGTAAAAAATCATTCTGTCGTAAATAAATCAACAATATTTTGAGCCAATTTTTGACATCAACTTGAGATTTTTCTTGTTAAAATGTTGAATAATTTTAACACATTCAACATTATTCATAAAAGATAGTGAATTCTATGTAGTGTTTTTTTTTAAGATTTAGGATGAGTAAAACAAATTCGGGAATTTAGATGGAAAAAAAAAGACCCCAGAATGAGGCCAAAATCCGTGAAAATCTTTCCTCCTTTAATAGTTGTTTGACCAAAAGAGCAAATTCAAGAAATTCTAAGAGTAGACAAATTAAAACTCCATCAAGATGCGATCCCATTAGTTGTTCAAATGCCGATGCAGGGATCTCCCCCCACCTCGAATCTATGATACGCTCCCCCAAGTCTATGATACAGCTCCCCACACTCTATTACATCTTAATTGTCATAAGGTAATATTCATATAAAATACAAATTTTATTGTAAACCTAATTATGTACAATAATGGATCAGATGCAATATAGGTGAAGAATTCAACGAGAAAACTTGAAAATAAATACATTGTATCTAAATACAAATTAGAGACATGTCATAATTGATGATTCCATCTTAAATGTCTGTCTATATTTCTGAGATGAGTCAGTGAGAGAACTTTCAGTGGGAAATTAACAGGAGATAAGTGATAACTGACACCCATCAAAACATGGCACGTGGAACTAGAACAGTCTACCCCAGTAAGCGAAATAAAGGGTTCAGTTCGAAATTCCAACCACCTGAAGAAGGCCGGAGCGTACAACGGCCGAAACGTTGTAATAAATATGGCGAGAAAGATGAGGACAATAGTCCGAATAATGTAAATAATGTCCATCTTATATGTTTTGCGACAAGTTTTAACATCAACTTGAGATTTGTCTTGTTAAAATGTTGAATAATTTTAACACATTAACGTTGTGAATTAAAAAGAAAAAATAGTGAATTTTATATCGTAACCTTTTCGACATTTAGAAACACATTCACGAATTTGGACGGAAAAAAATCCGCTGGAAAGACATCGAAATCCGCGAAGATTTTTCATTAAATTAGTTGTCTTTAATTTACATAAATATAACTAAACAAACTACTTTTTATATACTTTACTTACCATTCATCCTAGCATTGAATACGGTTGCCATATATGGTCTGGTGATCCCGCTGATCATCTCGAGGTTCTCGACAAAATCCAAAGAGGGATATGCAATGTGATAGGTCCTGGCCTGGCATCTCGACTCCAGTCACTTTCTCACAGATATGCTGTGACTTCCCTCTGTCTTTTCTACAAGTATTTTCATGACAACTGCTCTGACGTGCTACTTTCACTAGTACCCCAACTGCATGAATTTAAGCGTGCTACTAGGTTGGCATTTCGGTCCCACCCTTTAACTATCGAAACAGTTAAATGTAACCGCCTCTTCTACTACAACAGCTTCTTCTCTGACACTTCCCGACGGTGGAAATCCCTTCCTCTTGCTTGCTTCCCTGGTAGCTATAATCTTCAAATATTCAAATATAATGTCAATCGACATCTTATGATGCCTTGATCTTGATCAACGTCCTTCACTTTATCCTTTCCTCAAACACCCCTCTTTACTCTTACTCTCACTCTCTGTAACCCCCCCTTTACTCTTACTCTCACTCTCTGTAAACCACTCCCTCTTTACTCTTACTCTCACTCTCTGTAAACCTCTCCCTCTTTACTCTTACTCTCTGTAAACCACTCCCTCTTTACTCTTACTCTCACTCTCTGTAACCCCCTCCCTCTTCCTCTCACTCTCCTCTCTGTAATCCCCTCCCTCTTTACTCTTACTCCTCTCTATAAACCCCTCCTCTTTACTCTTACTCTCACTCTCTGTAAACCCCTCCCTCTTTACTCTTACTCTCTGTAAACCCCTCCCTCTTTACCCTTACTCTCACTCTCTGTAAACCCCTCCCTCTTTACTCTTACTCTCACTCTCTGTAAACCCCTCCCTCTTTACTCTTACTCTCACTCTCTGTAAACCCCTCCCTCTTTACTCTTACGCTCACTCTTTGTAACCCCTCCCTCTTTACTCTTACTCTCACTCTTTGTAACCCCTCCCTCTTTACTCTTACTCTCACTCTTTGTAACCCCTCCCTCTTTCTCTTACTCTCACTCTTGTAACCCCTCCTCTTTACTCTTACTCTCACTCTCTGTAAACCCCTCCCTCTTTACTCTTACTCTCACTCTTTGTAACCCCTCCCTCTTTACTCTTACTCTCACTCTCTGTAAACCCCTCCCTCTTTACTCTTACTCTCACTCTTTGTAACCCCTTATGTGCTAGTGGCACTCCCTCCTTGCTTGGGTTGATATGCTTAAAAATGATTTAACTGGAAAATTCTTGACACAATGCTAAAAGAACTTGGTAGATTTCACTTTTCAGATTGGCAGTTACACCCTTGTGCAAATTCATTGAAACAACCGATTTAGATTCCTTTCTTTCACCATACGGTCAGTTTATGACCCACTGGAGTGACAGGGTGTAACTGATTTCTATTATTCCTCAGATTAGGTCATTTTCTGTGGTGTGCAGTAATATGAATCTATTTTCGTGGTGTATGATGAAATTTGTTTGGCTCTGAAAAATATTGCGTCATCCGTGATTGCATCACATTTTCATCACGCCCAAACATTATTGTCTCGACTGTCGATTAGTTGTCATACGGCTATTGTCTGCAATAGACGTTACTCGAAGGAAGCGTACGAAAATTGTAACGCTGCACGAACACACTGGTAAGCCTTCCCAGTGAGCAAAGCAAAGTACTATAGACTGCCCCGGAAACTCTCCTGATTTAAATCCCATCGAGAATCTGTGGTCAATCTGCAAGGAACGACTTCGTGGAATGGATATATGAAGTACTAACATGGACACTGGTCATTTTTCATTGGAAAAATACGAAAAAAGTAAATAATAACGGAATTATTCGTTTTATTTCAATTAATTTACACAAGGATGCAAGTCTCATAATCTTACGATTAAAATAACTAGATGTAACTGTAAGTTTTATTTTAATATTGAATACATTGCTAGTTTAGCTACAAAGAATGTTGTTTTCATTGTGTCGTGCGAAAAGATTTTTCTCATCTGAATCTATCTTGCATATTTATAAGTCTACCATTCGTCCATGCTTAGAATATTGCTGGCATATATGGTCCGGTGCTTCCGCTATATGTCTAGAGATCCTGGATAAAATCCAAAGAAGAATCAGCAATATTATTGGTCCTGATCTGGTGTCTCGGCTTCAGTCACTTTCTTACCGTCGCAAGCTTGCCTCCCTCTGCCTTTTCTATATTTACTTTTATGGTAATTGTTCGGATGAACTTTTCGCTATGGTACCTTATACCTTAGCAATTTAAGCGCAGTACTAGATTAGAAACAAGTTCTCATCGATTTGCAGTTGAAATTGTTAGATGTAACCATGAGGTCTACGTTAACAGTTGTTTCTCTCGCACTCCTCACTTGTGGAACTCCATTCCTGCTTCTTGCTTCACAATCATCTTTGAGCTTCCTAAATTTAAATACAATGTCAATCGTTATCTTTTGTTTTCTTAAACCCCGTTCTTTTACTGTCCTCTTTCTTTAGTATTTTTCTCATATTCTCTAACACTCAAAACCCTCTTTTGTCTTAGTGGCTTTATTGCCTTGCTTTAGGGTGAAATGATTTTAAAAATAGTAAATAACTATATATATATATATATATATATATATATATATAAGTACAAATTGGTATTGAAACTAGTAAAGGCTAGTCACAACCAAATTGTTCTTAGACTTAACCTTATACCCATGTGTGTATTTTGTCATATACCACATAATTATAAAGACGATCTATATAAGTTTGGTATTTTATATGAGTTTATTGAATTTAGTTGAGATGTAATCTGTAGTGTTAAGGATGAATTGAGAACAAGACCACTCTTGTGATAATAACATTGTATTTTATTTCAAGACCTTAATATCAAAGCAATGACTTTCAAGCAGGGGAGGCAAAAACAACCCCGATTTCTTCTGTTAATATATGTAGCGAGTTTACATCAAAGAATAACAAAAAAAACTAAGCAACGATTTTGTCAGAAAAGCTTATCTTTGAAGTGAAGCTGTACAATCAGTAAAAATCTTAGGTACCACCTATTGTCTGCAGAACATGTCAGGGAGCACTTACGTTAGTGGACTGTGTCTACTCGAACTTCACTTAAGTTTGACATTCCGATAATTTGGCGCGAACCGGAAAAATCAGACTGACAACTTAAACCTTGAAACCTATTCTTTTATTGTCCTTTCTCTTTAATATTTTTCTCATATTCTCTAACAATAACCCACTTGTGTCTTAGTGGCTTTATTGCCTTGCTTGGGGTGAAATGATACTAAGAATAGTAAATAACCATGTGTATAAATACCTAAGTGCAAATCGGTATTCAAACTAGTAAAGGCTAATCACAATCAAACTGTTCATCGTCTTATTAACCATATACCCATGTGTGTATCTTTTTCATATACCGTATAATTATAAAGATGATCTATATAAGATGAGTGTGGTATTTTATATGAATTTATTGAATTTAGTTGAGATGTAATCTGTAGTGTTAAGGATGAATTGAGGACAAAAGTAAAGTCGACCTGGTTATGACAATGAACTACCCCCGGTAGCAAGGCCTCTTCTAGGAAGGTTTTGAGACCCGTGGAATCAACTCTTAATTGCTGTTGTTCCCAGGTTATTCCTGAACCGGGATGGTAGCACCTGTTCGGGTCCCATCTCTGGGCAAATAGTTAATCCCCAAACTGGGGTTGAAAAACTATGAAAGTATAAAAATACATTTTTATAGTAACAATACCGGCAATATAAATTAATACAAAAAGCAAATTACAAGCAATAGATTTTTGAAAAGAAACAAAAAATATTACCAATAATACAAATTTGTATTTTTGTAAAGAAATTACTAATGCTCCGAAGAAAATTATATTTCGGCATTAAATGACCCATAAGGTGTTGATATCCCGTTAAACAAACAAACAAACAAACAAACAAACAAACAAACGTAAAGTCCTCTTTTATTTAGTCCTAGCAGCATGGCCCGGCGTTCCCCGTGCTTGATTCAAAAATCGTACGACTCATACAGCAATCGTTATCACTTGACTTAAAATATTTTTGCCCTTCCTTGCCTTTAAAGGAGAGCCCTTTGCCATGCTGATGTTGCTACATGCCTTACTTCTTGCCTATCTCACACAGCCAATTTTTTTCTAAGCTCTATACTAAACATTAAATCTGTTACGAAGAAAGAACTAAACAAAATGAACACAAAACGATCAGCTTTAAAAAAAGGACTCGTAATTGGAAAAACCGAATGAAAAAAGAATGTTAACAACAAATACTTTTTCACACCCAACCCAGTTCTGCGGAATCAGAATCAACGTTGAGTTTAAGCAAGCGAATGAGCCAATTGGAGTAAAGTGCCATGCAGATTTAAATTTTTCCCACTTGTGACGTATGCATCTATCGATTTTTTTTGCAGGCTAGTTAACTTTCATGTCAGTCAGCTGTTGGCTCTCACGCTGGCCAATAGAATATTTCTGCCTATTCGTGGCAGCCAGCTATAGGCTCTCACTCTGGTCAGTAGAAAATGGCCGCAAACTACATGAAAACTGCCGTAGAAGCATGAAAAAATCAATTATTTCCACTCTCGATGGAAGTTGGGAAATGCAAAGTCGGTCTTGGCCTTTCCCCTAACTTGGAGCATGTGCATGTAAATTTTGGTGCAAATCCGTCGAAAATTGCGGCTGTGCATTCGTTACACACACACACACACACACACACACACACACACACACACACACACACACACACACACACACACACACACACACACATCCTGCCTTTTATAGATAGAGATCTAATGCATACAATGGTATACATATATAACAACAATACCTTAAAAGATGCCCTATCGAGCGGCATTTAAGCTAGCCATGGCGAAAGGATCTTGATTGGGTCCTTGGCTATTTCAGGTGTTTGAGAGTTCCTAAGTCTTTGCATATTCTCAGCATTAGAAGCTCTCCTGTTTGATCCCGGTTCTCATTTGAACGGGACTTTCTTTTCCTCGCTGCAGCCTTGGCTCTTTTTATTTCAATCTGATCCTCTGTTGGCGGAGATTTCTTTTTGCGAGCCATATTGCGGCCGTATGCGATAGGCAACAATAAACAACAGGAAAACACAAATTTAATCGCTGCATTTAAGTATTGCATTGATATTTAAGCTCACCTTTTAAAAGTTCAACGATATGCACGGTGGTCTTATATATCGAAGTGCCACCATTTAACGGCGAATAATCATTAAAATTATTTAAGCATGTATGGAACTGTCCTAATACTGCTCAGTGAGGATCAAACTAATTACAGCACTAATGGCCATGGGGTTTATTAATCAAAGCTCCATCGCCGGCACAAAAAATATATCCTTTGTTTAAATTGGTAGAGCCCAATTAGGTGTGCTCCGTCCTGAAGATGGGACTCGAAACAGCTGTAATGATCTGCAAGCCTCGCTAAACAGTAAAGCATAATGAGGCTATCGAAAGAAGTTTCCTACTCTGAAAGGTCACTAAATGTCCTTTGTTGTAACAGAGCGACATTTAAATATTGCTGAATTTAATGTTTGAAATATGCCAAATGGTCGTCGTCACGAAACGAGTTGCAGATGATTTGATGTATGGAGGCCTAGACCTGTCAATACCGATGGCACTGACAGAAAAGAAACAAAAGAATATGTCCTCTTTCTCGTGTCGATTTAGCAACGTTATGACCACTAACCTGGCACGTCCGACTTCAAAGTATAAGTTTACACTTATGAAATGTGTTCTGTAAATTAAACTGTTTTTTTCTTGTTACACACATTTTGACGCTGAGACATTTCCATGTGTTTAGTGTAATATCCTCTCTCTCTCTCTCTCTCTCTCTCTCACACACACACACACACACACACAAATACAAATGCATGTATATACGTAGGTTTACGGCCATATCGTGCCCTAGGTGTGACAATAAAATACTCCCGGAAACAGGGTTTCAGATCAGGGGGTTTTCAGGAGCGTGGAACCATCTATAAACTGTCGTTGTTCCCAGGTCCAAACTGATCCGGGATGATATCTATCTATCTATCTATCTATCTATCTATCTATCTATCTATCTATCGTTGTTATCTATCTATCTATCTATCTATCTATCTATCTATCTATCTATCTATCTATCCAATGTTGTTATCTATCTATCTATCTATCTATCTATCTATCTATCTATCTATGTCTTTTAATATCTCTCTTTCTATGTATCACATTTTGTTCAAATCTATCTGTCTTTTCATATATCTCTCTTTATCGCATTTTCTTCATATCTATCTATCTATCTATCTATCTATCTATCTATCTATCTATCTATCTATCTATGTCTTATCTAATATCTCTCTATCTCATTCTGTTAATATCTATCTATCTATCTATCTTCTTAGTCTGTTCATTATTATCTATCTATCTATCTATCTATCTATCTATCTATCTATCTATCTATCTATCTATCTAAATACAAATGCATGTATATACGTAGGTTTACGGCCATATCGTGCCCTAGGTGTGACGATAAAATACACCCGGAAACAGGGTTTCTGATCAGGAGGTTTTGAGGAGCGTGGAACCATCGTTGTTCCCAGGTCCAACCTGATCCGGGGTGCTAGCACCTGATAGGGTCCCAGTTATGGGCAAAGACTTGACCCTTCAAACTGGGGTCAAAACACTATGTGATGCCTGTGTGGTAGTTAGAATACCTTTTTCGACATCCTGATATTCTTTGGGAAGCCGGAAATTTTAAATACTCTATGATGATGTCATGTTCAACGGTTATTGGGAACGAAGTCGCATCAAACGAATGCAATTTATTTTTTCTAGTATTTATTATTTTGTATCTGTGACGATCTTCACTTTTGCAGTTGAGGAAGCAGGCGTTTCGTCAGAGTATTAATAGTTAATTGTCGCCATTTTATATTTTTGATTTCGCGCATGCGCCGTCTTTGTTTCTGATTTTGTCGAACGCACAGAATAGTAGACTCAGTGGGGCAACGTCTGTGAGAAAAACAGCACCATTACGTAATTCACTCCACCAGAAATTTGGAAACGGCATGCTGTACTGTTTGGCATTCGTACCGGAAGATCGAAGACGAACATTTCAGATTATTTCGTTTTCAATATGAGGACAGTGCAGAGGATACGGAAAAAAGGTGGATGAGTCTAATGGTGATTACGAAGGTGTTGGAGTGATCGCTAGTGATGGCAATGTTATGCCTCCATTTATCCCTCCAAAGGGTCTCAGACTCAACATGGAGGCCTATATCAAGTGCCTTAAAGAGTAAGCTCTGTCTTGGGTCAAGAGGGTGGCTACTGGAAGATTCTATGTCTGGCAACAGGACTCTGCACCATGCCACACAAGCAGGTGAACCCAGCCATGGCTGTCAGTCAATTTCTGTGCCCACATCACCCCTTACATCTGGCTACCTAACTCCACAGACTTCACCCTGCTTGATTATTATGCATGGGACTCAGTTGAATGAGAACAAAAAAAAACTCGTTGTAAAATGAACTGAAGGCAAGGATTATGGCATCATTCACTAACTTAGACAAGGAAACCGCCCAGAAGTAATGCAGGAGATTCCGAGGTCGTCTGGAGACTGTGGCTGAAGCCAATGGCGATTTTTATTAAATAAATTTACTTTTATTATTTCAAGATATTTTTGCGTAATTTTGGTAAATATATCTGTTGAATTGAGATGTCAGTGTTATTTTTATTTTTTAAAAATCTAGATGACAATTTATCCATCATACCTTGGATTAAGAAAATATACTTTTGGTAATAAGAAACATATTTTTTATTTATAAAAAAAACACACCTGTACTTGCAAAATTTGAGTGGAGAATTATCTATATATAAAATTCTGTAACTTCCGTTCGTCTGTCCATCACCCCCTCTAAAATAGCCATACATTGACCATTCAAAATAAAATTTTGGGGAGAAGTGCAAACTTCCAAATTTGATAGTGAAGGCCTTAAAATCAACACGGAGGCCTATCATCAAGTGTGTTGAGGAGGTAGTGTTACCCTGAATCAAGAGAGTGGGTGCTGGAAGATATTATGTCTGGCAAAAGTACTCTGCACCTTATCACATCAGGAGAACCCGGTCATGGCTGTCAGACAATTTCTGCAGCAAAATTACCCCTTACATCTGGGCACCTAACTTCCCAGACTGCAACTCGCCTGATTATTATTATGTGTATGGTGCAGTTGAACGAGAGAGCAACAAAACGCCTTGTAACGCCAAAGATGAACTGAAAGCAACGATTATGGCAGCATTCGCCAACTTAAACAAGGAGACCCCCCCAGAAGAGTTTCAAGAGATTTGGAAGCAGTCTAGAGGCCATAGTTGAAGCCAATATCAATTTTCAATATTTACATTACTTTTCGCCATGTTTATCACAACGTTTCGGCCGTTGTACGCTTCAGCCTTCTTCAGGTGGTTGGATTGTCGAACTGAACCCTTTATTTCGCTCACTGGGGTAGACTGTTCTCAAGGACACATGGCACAGTGGATAAAAGCGTTAGTTAGATCCAGTGACAGGAACCAAGGAGTGTGAGTTCAATACCTGGTTAAGGTACTGGAGAATTTTTAGAGGGGAATAACAAGGTCAGAAGATAACTGACATCCATTAAACATGGCACGTGGAACAAGGACGGTCTACCCCAGTGAGGGAAATAAAGGGTTGAAGAAGGCCGGAGCGTACAGCGGCCGAAACGTTGTGATAAACATGGCGACAAAGATGAGGACAATAGTCCGAATAATATAAATAATGTACATAATACCTCATCTCAGAAATATAGACAAATACTGAAGGGCCGAAACGTTGTAATAAATATAGCGACAAAGATGAAGACAATAGTCCGAATAATGTAAATAATGTACATAATACCTCATCTCAGAAATATAGACAAATACTGAAGGGCCGAAACGTTGTAATAAATATAGCGACAAAGATGAGGACAATAGTCCGAATAATGTAAATAGTGTACATAATACCGCATCTCAGAAATATAGACAGATACTGAAGGGCCGAAACGTTGTAATAAATATGGCGACAAAGATGAGGACAATAGTCCGAATAATGTAAATAGTGTACATAATACCGCATCTCAGAAATATAGACAGATATTGAAAGGCCGAAACGTTGTAATAAATATGGCGACAAAGATGAGGACAATAGTCCGAATAATGTAAATAGTGTACATAATACCTCATCTCAGAAATATAGACAGATATTGAAAGGCCGAAACGCTGTAATAAATATGGCGACAAAGATAAGGACAATAGTCCGAATAATGTAAATAGTGTACATAATACCGCATCTCAGAAATTGACAGATATTGAAAAGGCAGAAATAGACAGATATTGAAAGGCTGAAACGTTGTAATAAATATGGCGACAAAGATGAGGACAATAGTCCGAATAATGTAAATAGTGTACATAATACCTCATCCCAGAAATATAGACAGATACTGAAGGGCCGAAACGTTGTAATAAATATGGCGACAAAGATGAGGACAATAGTCCGAATAATGTAAATAGTGTACATAATACCTCATCCCAGAAATATAGACAGATATTGAAAGGCCGAAACGTTGTAATAAATATGGCGACAAAGATAAGGACAATAGTCCGAATAATGTAAATAGTGTACATAATACCTCATCTCAGAAATATAGACAGATACTAAATATCGATTTTATTGAATAAACTTAGAATTTCAGGATATTTTTTTGTGTAATTTTGATAAATATATCTGTTCAAATGAGATATCAGTGTTATTTTCATTTAGAGGACAATTTATCCATCGTACTCTTATTGTGATGTGCCAACCAGTGAGGATTGTATCTATTTCTCGCTAGTAATGGTCAACCTCACGAGTCTCGATAATAATTATCCCATCTCTCTATAGTAGTGTGGGTACTGATAAATATCTAACTTGATCTGAGAATATGCGGTTGGCGTAATGAATAACAGTTTGGAATGCGTAATCAGAGAAACGGGTTCGAATTCCAGTTATTTCCTTTCACTTATGCAGTAAATATCCTTGGGAAAGGTGTGAATCTCTCTCTCTCTCTCTCTCTATATATATATATATATATAAAAAAGTGAACAGTGAAGTCATCACTAAGGCCTCTAAGTGTTGACTTCAATGTTCACTTTTATATTTACACACGCTCTATCTCTGATATTGAGCACTTTATCCCATAAATATAGCACACCTTAAGACTATATTTCTTCCTGTGTGTATATATATATATACAAACACACACACACACACACACACACACACACATATATATATATATATATATATATATATATATATATATATATATATATACCTTAGCCTTGTGTCTAAGAGAAGGACAATTTAGAATTCAATTCATTGTCCAAATCGTGTAACAGCATAATTGTCAATCTAGAAAATGTTTAATATCTAAAAAAAAACGCTAAACAAATTGACTTTCTTTTTACAGGTTTTTAGATAAGACGTTTAGCCATCTTGATAGCATTTGTCGTAAGAATCACTGAAAAACCCATTTAGTTATTTAGCTGGAAAGAGAACAGATTAAAATCGTTTCGTGTCAAAATCGTTTAGGGCAAAAGAGATCAATTAGAAAAGATCCAACTCAATCCATAAGACGTTTGGCACATGGGAAAGGAGTGTCAGCTATGACAGCCCAAAGAGCAGTGAAAAAAAGACTTGAAAATCAAATCGTACGTGAAGCCTCTGAGGCAACTTGTTACTCCAGGACAGGAAGTTAGAAGATTAGAGAGAGCGAAGATCATCTTGAATAAGTTGGAAAATGATCCTGGAATAACACACACACACACACACACACACACACACACACACACACACACACACACACATATATATATATATATATATACTGGCCTGACGATTGCATCTAGCATGAAACAGACTGTCGCCTCTAAGTTTTGACTTCTATGTTCACTTTTATATTTATACACGCTCTATCTCTAATATTGAACACTTTATCCCATAAATATAGAACTTCTTAATACTATATTTCTTCTTTTATTTATATGTATATATATAAAATATAAAAATAAATTTTAAAACTTTCTTTCCTCTCTAAAATCGGACATGTCTTTCACACCATTCCTCACCACCTTCTATGTCAACTTATATAAGCTTAATACTGCCCGTCGAAAGTGTAAATTTTAAATTTATTCTCCGTTTCACCTTTTGAAAGTGAAGTCTGAAGATCCAGAGAAAAATAAAATTCTCTGATGAAATAAATTATTACAAATGGAACCTGAAATTGGTCTGTTTTTCTTTAAGTTATATATATATATATATATATATATATATATATATATATATATATATATATATATATATATACGAACATTATTTCAATCTTGCATGAGCTTTCAATCCTTAGCTATGATTAATTAATGATGTACATATCATTTTCATTTATGACCAATTTCATCACGATTCTTCTGTTAACCTTGGAGAGTATTTATAAAGTAGAGTCCAGTAAGATATCTTTAATCATTTCTAAGATACAACGGTTCAAAACTTGACAATTTTATTGTTACACGATTTGGACAATTTTGCAGTTACACCCGATATCTATAAACGTGAGTTCATTCTGTTCCCTACTACGATGCGTCCAATGGTGATCTCATTCTTTCTCTCGTGAGACTTTACGGCTAACGAGAATTTGACATTAGGCAAGTGTTCTGCATGGATGTGCGCGTGTGAAATTTTATTATCTCACCAATATCCTGTTATAGAATAGCAAACGGATGTATTCGTTATTCGCCAGACAGCCAAATAAATGATACACTTCTGATGTATCGATGGTCTGTCAAGAAATCTGAGACTTGAAATATTCTTCGAAGAAACTTCAGTTCGACATCCATTTAGTCATTATTCGACGATCATTTTCTCTCCTAGTGAACCCAAATAAATATAATTACGTAGACTTATTAGATATTACTTATAATCAAAGATATGGGTGTGGGAGTTGTTGGGGTTTACCGAGGGTAGGGATTGGTACGTGTGCCACGGTATCAGGCCCTCCAATCATTTTCGACACCCTCTCGAATTCTCCAGACATTCGACAGTCTCTGTGTTTAATGGACTCTCTTATCTCAATATATTTCCATAGAATTAGGCATATAGCGAGCGAGTGAGCGAAAGAGAGAGAGAAAGAGAGAGAGAGAGGACTGGAGCGGGCGAAAGAGAGAGTGAGAAAGAGAAAGAGAGCGAGCGAGTGAGTGAAAGAGAGAAAGAGAACGGTCACGGGAGTGGGCGAAAGAGAGAGAGAAAGAGAGCGGACGCGGGAGTGCGCGAAAGAGAGAGAGAGGGAGAGAGCAAGTGTGAGCAAAACAGAGTGCTGGTGTGAGAGCGAACGAAAGAGAGGGAGAGAAAGAGAGAGAGAGAAAGAGAGAGAGAGAAAGAGAGAGAGAGAGAGCGGACGAAAGAGAAAGTTAGAGAGAGAGAAAGCAAGAGAGCGAGCGAAAGAGAGGGCGAGAAAGAGAGAGCAGGCGTAGAAGCGGACGAAAAAGAGAGCGAACGAATGAGCGAAAGAGAAAGAGAGAGAGCGGGCGCGGGCGAAAGAGAGATAGATAGAATGTGAGCGGGTACCGGAACGGGCGAAAGAGAGATTGAGACAGAGAAAGTAAGAGAGAGAGAGAGAGAGAGAGAGAGAGAGAGAGAGAGAGAGAGAGAGAGAGAGAGAGAGATTAATTGGTATATACGAGATCTGTCTGAAAAGTATGCTGTGTGTGCCGTGTGATGTATGGGTTTGGTTTATTTTGTTTTACGGCACATCAACACCTCAATGGGTTATTTAATGCCGAGAAGATTTTTAGCATAGGTTTGTTATAAATAGAATATGTATTCTCTGTAAGAAATCAGTGTGTAGATCAGGTTTCATTGACGTAGTTTTGTAAAGAGGGTCTTTGCCGAGAGTCAAATCTATTGCTGGTAATAATTATTTTGTCAAAAATGTTTGGCTGGTAATATTTTTTTTCAAAAATATATTGTTGGCATTTTTACTATAAAAATCTATTTTCATACGTTCATACTGTTTTGACCCCAGTTAGGGGTTTTCACTATTTCCCCCTATCTGGGGCCCTAACAAATGCTAATAAATGAGGGTGGGCCTGGGAAAAACAGCAATTAAGAGGTGATTCCACGCTCCTCAAAACCTCCTGATCTTGCTGCTGGATGTAGTTTATCGTCATACCTAGGACGGGTGAGATATGGCCGAAAGGAGGATAAGCGGATTGTGTTACCATCTAACATGATACCTTGGGCATATATAACTGTACTTTTAGCAGCTTCTTCTCTCAGTGTACGAGAAGAGATGAGAGCTGTGGTAGAACAAATCGTGGATGCGTCACCACGACAATGCACTTATTCACAACGCCCTGAGTATCCGGCCCAGAAGAAGCTCGTATTGGAAAAAAAATCTCTCTATTAACCTAATTCTGCTCCTTGTGACATTTCTATTCGCCAAGTTCAAGGGGACCATCAAGATACCATTTGTCGTAAGAATAACTGAAAAAATCCTTTTTATTCAGCTAGAAAGAGAACAGGTTAAACTCGTTTTGCGTCAGCCCCACTATGTTTTCCCAGCTGAGCAATGGTGAGAGAAAAAAGATCATTCAGACCTTTATTAATGGTACCGACATTCATACTTTGGCTTCCATCTTCAAGAACCATCAAGAGAACGGTAAGTTTAAATAAGAGGGTACAGTAGAGAGAAAATTGGATCAAGAGGTCACAACAGGAAGAGGGATCATCATTTCAACATAGAGCTAAAGAGATCAATTAGAAAAGATCCAACTCAATCCATAAGACGTCTGGCACGTGAGAGAGGAGTTTCAGATATGACAGTCCAAAGAGCAGTGAAAAAAGACGTGAAAATGAAATCGAACGTGAAACCTGTGAGGCAATTGTTACTCCAGGACAGAAAGTTAGGAGGTTAGAAAGGACAAAGTTCATCTTGAATAAGTTGGAAAATGATCCTGGAATTATACACACACACACACACACACACACACACACACACACACACACACACACACACACATATATATATATATATATATATATATATATATATATATATATATATATATTTGAACTTTATTCCAATCCTTCATGAGCTTCCGATCCTTAGCTATGATTAATTAATGATGAACATGTCATTTTTATTTGTGATCGATTTCATCACGATTCTTTTTAAACTTGGAGAGCCTTTATATATTCTTTTTGCTCAGAGTTCAATAGTGTTATAAAAACTCCGGAGAATTCCGGTATAATATCTTTAACCATTTCTATGATACAACGATTGAAAGGTTGATCTCAGAAATGGACAGTTTTGCTTTTACACGATTTGGACAATTTTACTGTTACACCCGATACACTTTGGCCTCGTTACGTATTCCTTGCGTATTTATGTACAAAGATAGAAAGCAAAGATTGTAATGATGATAAATTATATAAAAACTGTCCGAATGTTCTTTTTATCCAAGCTCTTTCGGCTATACGTTTAGCCATTGTCAAGGTTGAAATATTTTAATTGTTAAATAAGAAATTTTATTTCTTATTTTATATATTTTTTATTTTAAGAAAGTTTATTTTGTTTATGAATTTATACAATGTTTTCATTTTCAAAACACGATCAAGATATTGTGTCCATATTCATAGTTGACATTATTAAGTGTTTTTTTTTGTTTTTATTAATAAAATATTTCACATTTGAA
Organism: Acanthosepion pharaonis; assembly: GCA_903632075.3. NCBI lineage: Eukaryota > Metazoa > Mollusca > Cephalopoda > Sepiida > Sepiidae > Acanthosepion > Acanthosepion pharaonis. Next base: position 305,291 of record CAHIKZ030005119.1, read on the forward strand.
AATGGCTAAATGCATAGCCTTCAGATAAAAGAAAACATTCAGACAGTTTTTATATAATTTATCATCTGAAAAGAAAAGAAAATATTAGATCACATGAGAAATTATATAAAAAACTAAATCAAAGCACTTTCTCTGACGTATTCAATGAAATGTGCATATATATATAGACTCACGGAAATTACCAATAAATCTGAAGCTCAACACCGAATTAAAATTATAAAAAAACTGAATACATTATACAAAGGTAATATCACTCTTCCTAACAAAACTGATAAATACATTAACCTTTCCAACTATGAACTAACTAAGCACCAAAAAGAATTACTTAACCTTGGACCTAACTGCCATATATACCGTAAGTACAATCGACTTTTTAAAAAAATAGAAATTGAGACCCTATACCAAAACATCGTTAAACTCCAGGATGAACAACTAATAGAAACTACACCAGAATTTAAAGACTTACTTAAGGCCGAGGCATTGAAAGATCGACATGATAAAAGCAGAAACTCCTCAAAAATTCTTTCTAAACAACTGAAAATTGCCGCACAGAACTACGTAACCACCCTGACATTATTGTAAAAAAAGCAGATAAGACCAACATTTTTGTCATCCTAAACAAATTGGATTGCAACAAAAAACTAGACCACATACTCCATGATCACATAAAGTTTAAAAAACTTAACAAGAACCCGACCAACCAACTAAAATCAAAGCTTAATAAACTTATTAATGCTAATAATGCTGAACAGAACTCTTTAAAACTCCCTAAAATTGTTGGTGATTATAGACCTGGCTACATATATGGCACTATAAAAACACATAAACCTAACTATCCTCTCCGTCCTATCATATCGCAAATTCCAACTCCTGTATATCATCTAACAAAAATACATCAACCAACTTATTACTCCCTATCTTCCTAGTAAATATAGTGTTAAGTCAACATTAGAAGTAATCCAAATCCTAAAAAGTGAAAAACCTGACAATGAAATCATGGCTTCACTTGATGTTGAAAACTTATTTACCAATATCCCTGTTAGTGAAACTATTGACATAATCATAAGAAATATATACAGTAACTCATCTTTACCCCCACTTAAAATTAATCCTAATATATTAAGAAAACTACTATTAACTTGTACTACTGAAGTCCCTTTCTTCGATCATAATAACAATATATATATATATACAACGTGATGATGTCTCCATGGGTTCAGTATTGGGCCCGACATTTAGCAATTTCTACATGTCGAACCTCGAAAATAAGTTATTTACAGATTTTAAAAAAACATCAATCTACCTAAGATACGTTGATGATATTCTTATGTTAGTTAAAAATACAGATGAAATAATTCAACTTCAAAAACGGTTCCAAAATAATTCTGTCCTTAAATTCACATATGAACTCAATACTACTAATAAAATCCCCTTCCTTGACATATTGATAAACACAAATAATAACAAATTTACTATTTCGCCATACAAAAAACCTACAAGCATAAATTCATGTACACTTAACTACAAGAGCGAATGCCCATATTACTACAAAATAGCAATTATAAAGAATCTAATACATCGTGCAGAAACTAATTCATCCACCAAACAGATTTTTTACAGTGAACTAAAGAATATAAAACAGACACTTATTAATAATAGCTTTCCAAACTATATAGTTGATGAACAAATAAGATGCTTTCTTAGAAATCTCAATAATAAGCAAATTGTACATAATACTGCTTCTACTGATCTCAAATATATTAATCTCCTATATCGTAATCAAATGCATACTAATTATAAACAAGATGAAAACATACTAAAAAAAATAGTAAATTCTAATATATCAACTACAGATCCTAGCAAAAAAAATTAAATTAATCATATACTACACTAAATCTAGTATATCCAACTTAATACTTCGCAATGATTCTTCTCCCCGGTTAGCGATTTAAAAAAAAACCAACATAGTTTATAAATTCAAGTGCCCTTTGGGAGAGTGTATCTCCAACGAATTAAATAATATTTATGTTGGTCACACCACAAACTCGCTTTTCACGACGCTTGACACTACATTTTAATGAAAACTCTAACATTTTTAGGCATTTAAAACAACATGCCTGTCCGCACACACAATTCCGTAAAATACTTGTCGAAAACACAACTATACTTCGACATGAAAACAATAGACAAAAACTAAAAAATACTTGAAGCATTATACATCAAACAGTTAAAACCCAACCTAAAACAAAATCAATTATGGCATGTCTACAAATATTCTTAAATGTCTATAATTTCTATAATTGGTAACAGAAGCCATTGGTTTATACCAACGGCTTTCCTTATTTCATTCTACAATTCACTCGTGTAGTCATGTGTGACGTCATGAGATGCGGTGCGATTTTCGCTTCTAGCGTCTTATATGCGCGTGTTTATCGTTGCTTAGTGATCCACTACAAAACAATGACAGACTATCATCACTGTCGTGTCCGTATATTGTTTAATATGTTTGTGATTTACATCTTTGATAATGGCTTAAGTAAGCCGAAAGCTTAGATTATATTAAAAAATAATGGATCAATATTGTGAATTTCTTTCTTCGTTTAATGATAATGTTATCAAACTTATCAGAAGTTACGAACAAATTTTACATAAAATAAATAGACAACACTTGTCTATATTATTTAATGAAACGTGTATAAATGAAAATATGCTGCCTAAATACACACAATATGTATATATATATATATATACATTATTTACATTATACGGACTATCGTCCTCATCTTTGTCGCCATATTTATTACAACGTTTCGGCCGTTGTACGCTCCGGCCTTGGAATGTCGAACTGAACCCTTTATTTCACTCACTGGGGTAGACTGTTCTAGTTCCACGTGACATGTTTAATGGATGTCAGTTATCAGTTATCTCCTGTTAATTTCCCTCTGAAAGTTCTCCACTGCCTTAACCGGGTATATATATATATATATATATATATATTTTTTTTTTTTTTTCCTCAGTTTCTTCTTTAAATAATTTTAAATTTTTAATAGAGATTAAATTTAAAATTTTTAAATTGGTAATTTTTAGTTCTCAATTTTATAGTAAAATTTAATATTAATTAGTCAGAATGATTTCTATTTTAGTCTAACCCTAACATAAAAGCATTAATAATTATAACCAAGGTACGTTGTCAAGTTTTTTGAATTCTTATATACTTGTATTTTGATTGGTCATTGCAGTTTATGTAACAGCGTTTCTCCTATCAACGGTTGTTTGTTCGATTTGAACCTTTTAAAAATCTTTATTCTACATTCAACACCATCACCTGATATGACACCAGAAGTGTTGGAATAAAATCGCTATTTTTGTAGTGATTTTATAACATATTTATGTTATAATTTTCGATATATATATATATATATATATATAAAATGTCTTAAATATATATATGTCCATTTCCTAATAAATATATATATATATATATATATATATATATATATATATATATATATATATATATATATATATATATATATATATATATATATATATATATATATATATATATATATATATATATATATATATATATATATATATGTATATGTGTGTATATGTATGTATATATGTCCAACAATTATTTTAAGAGATTTTTATGTTTATACATTCTTTTTACTTAAATATTTGTATCCATAAAAAGAATATATAAACATAAAAATATATATATATATATATATATATATATATATATATATAACTTCTTCATTCGGTGTTGTTTATATTTTTTTATCCAGTGCAAACCGTGTTTACCTTTTGACACTAGTGTAAACCGGAAATGTTTCTACTTCAGGATTCTAATGTAAGCTGGATCTATATATACGTTTTTTTCATTCGAGTGTAAAAGGTTGCTATGTTTATTTTTTTATCCAGTACAGACTGTTTCTAACTTTTTAAATTTAGTGTAAGTGTGCCTTTTTTGATCTATCGTAAACTTTATCTGTCCACCTTTTTATTGCAAATCGGACCTGTGTCTACTTTTTCACACGCGTATTAACCAAGGCAATGCCTCTTTTTGAATCTGTTATACATCGGACGTATTTCTGCCTATGTATTCATTTATTGTAGGTTCTGTCTGATACAGTCGACAGTAAATAATCCATTAAAACTTTAACATATCGTTAAATTAACCCATATAAAGATGGTGCTCATATATTAGTAAGTGTGCACCGATGAAAATTACATCTGGTAGAGAGGCTTAAATATAATCATACTTATTATAAAACCCAGGTTGTGTGTGTGTGTGTGTGTGTGTGTGTGTGTGTCTGTTCGTTTATATATTGGATCGGATTTCCTACATTTTTCAACCGATTTCAACAAAACTTCAAAGGACTACGTAAAATTACCTTGCGGTGGTTTGTCCATTTCAAAAATTGGAAAACACAATTGTTTTTTGCACAGAATCAATTTGAAAAATGCGGTTAAGAGGCATCGCGAGAATGAAAGGAGGACAACTCATATCGAGTTATACTTATTATAAAAACCCAGGTTGTTTGTGTGTGTGTGTGTGTGTGTGTTCGTTTATATATGGGATCGGATTTCCAACATTTTTCAACCGATTTCAACAAAACTTCACTTTTTTTTTTGGCAGGTACTGTTTCTTATTGTCTTGCACATTTTTTTTCTTTATTTTACATTCAGAATGCTTTAAAATTCCATTTACAAGACAATTGTTTATAATAAAATTCTATTCAATCAGTAGACTCAAAACGATTGAAAACAATGTTTTTGTTTGAGTTTGGGTTTGACCAATTCGTAAAAAAAATAAAAAACAAAAAAAAAAAACATAATTAAGACATGCGTGTCCGTCATTTTGAAACAATAATCTTTGTCAATTTTATTTTAAGTCTTTATGATGGTCGATACTTGATCTATCTCTTACTGTTACATCCCCGGGCAACGCCGGTCTCTATTGCTAGTGTTTAATAAATAAATGGAGCGTCTTTTCAAATATGTGTATCCATTAAAAATAATTCAAGTGATAAAAATCTGTCGGGGTGATGACTAAAATCAATCGCCTTAGTAAAAAAAAAATGATTGACGTATATTCCTAAGAAGCAAGGGACACCTTACTTGACAGATACAAATTAATTAAGACATCTTTACTAAGTTGAGTTTCAGTAATTTAAGGAGCTACAGTAAATTTATATCGAGTTTAACGAACACTTGGCATATATAAGCAGACATTCGTCTTTGAAAGTCAGTATCGTTGAGCTCGTCATGATGTAAGTAACCTACATACCGCGTTTGAACGAAATCGGAGGGAAAAGTTGATTCCATCAATTTTTGATCGGCTTTATCGATGATTGATTTTTTAAAAAAAAAATATCGATTTTTTACGCTAAGAACCTATCTCTTTCATTGTACAATGTATCTGCCAAGTTTCGGTTGGATGGATCTCGAGTGAAAAAGTATCACAAAGACATACAGACAGACAGATATTCTCTGTTTTATATATATAAATGCTTTGAAATATTTAGAGTCGTTTTCAGTTAATATTGTATGAAATAATAGAAATAAATAAAGATAGAAATGTAAAAGGGATGAAAGAAAGAAAGAAAGGAAGAAAGAAAGAAAGAAAGAACCAAAGAAAGATAGAAACATAGAAACGGTAAGCATGTGTGTCAAACAAGAAAGAGAGAAAGAAAGAAAGAAACGTAAAGGAAAGAAGTTGAGTCATACAATAAATAAAAAAAATAAAGAAAGAAAAGAATGAAATAAAAGAAAAGGTGTCAAACAAGAAAGAAAGAAAGAACACACGACCATACGAGCGAAAGAAAGATAGAAAGAAAGAACCGAAAAGGGGAGGATTTGAGAAAAACGATTAAGAAAGAAAGAAAGAAAGAAAGAAAGAAAAAAAGAAAGAAAGAAAGAAAGAAAGAGAAACGGAAAGCATGTGAGTCAAACAAGAAAGAAAAAGAAAAAGAGATAGAAAAGGAAAGGGTGTGAGTCAAACAAGAAATAAAGAAGCAAAGAAAGGATTGTCACTGAGTCAAACAAGAATAGAAAAAGAAAGAAAGAAAGAATGAATGAATGAATTAAAAGAAAGAAAAGGAAATAAGGGGAATCAACAAGAAAACGAGAAAGAAAGAAAGAAAGAAACGAAAAGGAGTTGAGTCAAACAAAAAAGAAAGAAAGTTACATAGAAAAAGAAAGTATGTGAATGAAAGAGAGAAAGAAAGAAAGAAAGAAAGAAACGTGACATTGGACTATAACGCAAAGAAAGAAAGAAAGAAAGAAAGAAAGAAAGAAAGACCGAGAAAGAAGGGAGTTGAGACAAAAAAGAAATAAATAAAGAAGAAAAAAATAGAGAAAAGGACGGAAATCAAACAAGAAAGAAAGGAACAAAGAAAGGAAACAGACAGGGGTGAATCAAACTAGAAAGAAAGTGAGTGAGTGAGTGAGTGAAAGAGAGAGAGAGAGAGAGAGAGAGAGAGAGAGAGAAGGAGTCAAACGAATATATACTGTCTAGAAATATCTAATATTGTTAGAAATATAATGTCCTTATATGGTAATATTGTCTGACATATGATGACCTTTTATGGTAATATTGTTAGAAATATGATGACCTTATATGGTAACATTGTTAGAAATATGATATATGATATTTTGATAAATATGAGATTGATGACACTTCTCCTATTACGCCGTTTTCCGCCCTCAGCAGAGAGCGAACTCAGATTAATTTCAGTGATTTCTTTCTTTTTAGGTCGATATATATCCATGATGGCTGCTTTTATAGATACACCATTTTAGTTACAATTGATGAAGTTGCCATTTGAAGATGGAGATCTATTAATTGGCTTCTGAACAGTTTGACTCACGAATTTCTTTCACATGGCCTGGGTCCACCCGGGCGATGGTATTCAAACACTCCTCAACGACTCCACAGGCTGATATTATCACCTCCTTCACTAATCGTCCACGGTGAGATTCGAACCCGGGTCCCGTGATCAGAAAATAACATGGAAGACACAAAATGCTGACGTCACTCTTGAGGGATTATAAGTAATTACTTTTATTTTATCCTTTCAAAATATTCTTGCCAATGTTATAACTTATAACTTCGTTTTTTTTGTTTTTTTTTTGTTTTGAATAGCCTTTGCAAAATAGATTTATAAAATATAAATACAAATAACATTCGATTTCAGATTTTGAAAATGTGTTTATATAATTTCGTTTAAAAAGTTAAATTCAATTTCATCGAATTTAAATATTTACTTCCAAATATTTATCTATTTTTTTTTCCAATAATGATTGCCAATAACCGAATTTGGTTTGATTCATAAATACAATCATCTTTGTTGAAATCTTGTCTGGTTTCACGATTTTATCGACTTTTCCTTTGATAAAATACTTTCTTTCTTCTTTGATTCTTTATATTTCCCTTTCTTTCTTTCTTTCTTTCTTTCTTTCTTTCTTTATTTATTTATTTATTTCTTTACTGACTGACTTATTGATTGATTCCTCTCCCTTCTTTTTAATTGACACTTTTCTTTTTTTTCTTTCTTTTGCAACTCATCGCATTTTCTTTCTTTAATTATATTTGACCTTTTCTTTTCTTTCTTTTTCTTTCTTTCATCCTTTCTATCTTTCTTTCTTTCTTCCGTGTTTGAATACTCTCCATTCTTTTTATTTTACACTTCTTTCTTTCTTTTTTCTTTCTTTTTATTTGACACTTTTCTTTCTTTCTTTCTTTCTTTCTTTCTTTCTTTCTTTCTTTCTTTCTCACTCTTCGTTATATTTAACACTTTTCTTTCTTTCTTTTTCGACTCATCTCCTTTATCCTTCTCTTTCTTTCTTTCTTTCTTTCTTTCTTTCTTTATTCCTCTCATTTTTATTTGACACTTTTCTTTCTTTATTTCTTTTGAGACTCATCTCCATTTCTTTCTTTCTTTCTTTCTTTCTTTCTTTCTTTCTTTCTTTCTTTTCTCTTTCTTTCCTTTCTTTTTAATTGACACTTTTCTCTTTCTTTCTTTCTTTCTTTCTTTTATCTTTCTTTCCTTTCTTTTTATTTGACACTTTTCTTTCTTTCTTTCTTTTTTCTTTCTTTCTTTCTTTCTTTCTTTCTTTCTCAACGCATCACCTTTCTTTCTTTTCGACTCATTTTCTTTTTTCTTATTTGATTCTTAATCCTTCTTTATATTTGACCCTTTTCTTTCTTTCTTTCTTTCTTTCTTTCTTTCTTTCTTTCTTTCTTTATTTATTCCTCTCATTTTTATTTGACACTTTTCTTTCTTTATTTCTTTTGAGACTCATCTCCATTTCTTTCTTTCTTTCTTTCTTTCTTTCTTTTCTCTTTCTTTCCTTTCTTTTTAATTGACACTTTTCTCTTTCTTTCTTTCTTTCTTTCTTTCTTTCTTTCTTTCTTTCTTTCTTTCTTTTTCGACTCATCTCCTTTCTTTCTTTTTTTTCTTTCTATTTGGCACTTTTCTTTATTTATTTCTTTATTTCTTTCTTGTTTGATTCCTCACCCTATAGGAATAAATAAATAGGAATAAGAAGGAAATTTGTATAATGAAACACATAATGAGGAAAGACGGCCGAGCAGGTTTAACTCACACAGGAGATAGTGAAGGCAAGATATAAACTGGGAAAGCAACTTTATGTGACTTTGTAGATATATGTCAGACCAGTGACAAAGTGGAACCGTAAAAATAGCCTTGAACGACAGGAAGATGTGGTGAGCCACGACCACCTTGTCATATTAAAGAAGAATTAAGCTATTATAAGTTTTGTAACTGAGTCATCAAAAACAACAGTAGAAAACCGGAAATTGTTTAACAAGTTTATTACCTTTTGGTACAGGGAAACATAATGTAGAAACTAGGGAAGACACTGTTTAGCCATGAATGACTGTTTTCATCAAAGGCTACTGCTCCTGCTGCTACTCCTCTTGATGTAGGAATATTTTTATGTCTTTCGTCCGACGTCCGAGTCCAATTTGTAGGGAAATATTTCCCCTTATAACATTAAATATAGCTGGACATATTCTGAATGCAATCGACATTTGTAGAAAAGCGAATGTTATTGCTAAATGGTCTTTGTAAGAAGAAAGAATTCAGGATTAAAAAAAAAAAAATACTTCACTGAAGGCAAGAGAATAAAGCAACTAAGACGCAAGGGGATTACTGAGTTCAAGAGAATATAAGGAAAACTACTATTAAAGAGAGAGGACAATAAAAGAACAGGTATTAAGAAGGCGGAAGGTAATCTTTGACATTGCATTTAAATTATTGAAGCTCAATGATAATTGCGAAGCAGGAAACTGGAAAACAGTTCCAAAAGCAAAAAGTGCGAGAGAAGAAACTGTCAGCATAGAACTTAGGGTTACTTCTAGTTGTTTCAACTATAAAATGATTTTATATATATTGATCCTTACTAATGTCCTCAATTTTTCAACTTGAAGCAGACAAATCAGATATGGCGTATTTACTCCAATTTGGTATAATATGACACTTAAGCCTGGAGCTGACAATTTTCCCAGCAACTTTAGTAATCGATTATATATATATATATATATATATATATATATATATATATATATATATATATATATATATATATATAGCAGCATGGCCCGGCGTTGCCCGTGCTTGATTCAAAAATCGTACGACTCATACAGCAATCGTTATCACTTGACTTAAAATATTTTTCTCCTTCATTGCCTTTAAAGGAGTGCCATTTGCCGTGCTGATGTTGCTACATGCTTTACGTCTTGCCTATCTCACACTGCGAATTTTTTTCTAAGCTCTATACTAAACATTAAATATTTTACGAAAAAAGAACTAAACAAAATCAACACAAAACGATCAGCTTTAAAAAAGGACTCGTAACTGGAAAAACCGAATGAAAAAAGAATGTTAACAACAAATACTTTTTCACATCCAACCCAGTTCTGCGGAATCAGAATCAACGTTGAGTTTAAGCAAGCGAATGAGCCAATTGGAGTAAAGTGCCATGCAGATTTAAATTTTTCCTACTTGTGACGAATGCAGCTATCGATTTTTTTTTTGCATGCTAGTTAATATTCGTGTCAGTCAGCTGTTGGCTCTCACGCTGGCCAATAGAATCTTCCTGCCTATTCGTGGCAGCCAGCTATAGGCTCTCACTCTGGCCAGTAGAAAATGGCCGCAAACTACATGAAAACTGGCGTAGAAGCATGAAAAAATCGATTATTTCCACTATCGATGGGAGTTGGGAAATGCAACGTCGGTCTTAGCCTTCCCACTAACTTGGAGCATGTGCATGTAAATTTTGGTGCAAATCCGTCGAAAATTGCGGCCGTGCATTCGTTACACACACACACACACACACACACATCCTGCCTTTTATAGATAGAGATTTGAATTCTCTTATTCAATGTAATTTCATTGGCTTAATTCGTATCAATATCTTCTGATATGTTATATTCTTAACTCTCCTCTTCCTTTGTATCCGTGTAATTTTGAATATACTCCTCTATTTCTTTTGCCTTTCTTTTCTCTTGGTGGTAGCGTTAATTTCTTATGCTTTCTTTTGCCTTTCTTTTATTTCCTTTTCCTTTTCCTTTTACTAGTTTCTCATTTTCTTTTCTTTTTCTTTAAAAAAAATCCTTTTTACCTTATATGGGAAATTTTCAAAAAACGGAAAATGAATTGATGTTTCATAAATTGCAATTTTAAATGTGATCTTTTATCACCATCATTGTTAATTACCTGATGAGACGTTTTACTAAATGTCGAAACAAAATGAACAAAATGTAGATATTTATTGCTCTGCTCTTGGATTGCATCGTTTTAAATTAATGTTTTGAACCTTACAATTTTATTCTTCGTTCTTTTACATTTCTGTATATATATATATATATATATATATATATATATATATATATATATAAAATTATTTGTTTAAAAATATGATTCCAACTCGTCATATTTTTGTATCGAGCACTATTTTAAAAAATAATAACTAAAATACTAAGAAACTTTGGATTATTTACCTAACCAGTTCCTTCCTATTTTCTATATATTTCACACACACACACACACACACACACACACACACACACACACACACACACACACACACATATATATTATTAGGAGGATTTGATAATTATATTTAATTAATTCATCGAGTCTGACAGAAACCTCAACAGAATGCAGAAAGCACTGGACGGCCGTTTCGTCATATATTGGGGACTCATCAGCAGTGCACATCCACTACCGAGAATTGAAACCCTGACAGTGAGGTTGTCAAGCAAACATCAGACCAATGGGCCTCAGTGATGAAGAGATTGCAAATCAGACTCAATATAGCGCCACTCGCTCACATATTCCGTGGTGGAACTCTTACTGAGTTCTCTGTAACCATAGGGCTGTGCCTCCTGGAGCCACGACTACTCTCACCAAGCCGCTCACTCTAGAGCATTAGAATATGAGCGAGCGGCGCTATATTGAGTCTGATTTGAGGAAACGGCTGTCCAGTGCTTTCTGCATTCTGTTGAGGTTTCTATCAGACTCGATGAATTAATTAAATATATATATATATATATATATATATATATATATATATATATATATATATATATTAGTATTTACATTAGTCGGACTATTGTTCTCATCTTTTGCCATATTTGTCACGGCGGCCGTTTTATCGGCCTTCTAGACTGTTTAGAACAGTCTACCCCAGTGATCGAAATAAAGGGTTCAGTCTGAAATTCCAACCAGTTTGAAGAAGGCTGTAGCGTACAACGGCCGAAATGTTGTGACAAATATGGCGACAAAGATGAGGACAATAGTCCGACTAATGTAAATACTGTACATAATACCTCATCTCAGAAATATAGACATATATATATATATATATTAATCATTTTACACTAAGCAAAGAAATAGGGCTACTCGCACGCAGGTGGTTATTGAGTGAGAAAAAATATAAGAAAAACATTATTAAGGAGAGAGAACAATAAAAAGAACAGGAATTATGAAGACAGAAGATAACAATACATCCATATCGAAATAGAATTACAAAGGTGTGTGTTATAGCATACCAAAGGACGATAATGGGTATGTCCCCATTCACATAAATGCAGTAGTAAATACTGTATGTTAGTCGGCAGATGAAGATTCGTCTCCAACTATGCTGGTCAAACTCTGCCTCCGGACAGAGAGAATTCCCAGACAAGGCTCTGTCGAAGGGCAGAGTCTCGTCTCGGGAAGCAGCTACCCGACCCCGTTTTATACGGGATCTACTAGGAATTTTTGGCCTAACGTACGGACACGGATACTCCACATTTAATTTCACCTTGTGCCACATTTACCGGCCTGAATGTCTGAGAAATTTAAATACGGTAAATAAAATACTGTACTCAAATTTCTCGGATATTCAGGCCGGTAAATGTTGTTTAATACTGTTTATTATAAACAGAGCATTTACTTAAATAATTGTATCGATAAAAAGGATGTATAAACATAAAAATCTCTTAAAATAATTGTCGGACTTTGTCCATTTCATAATGTGTGACATCATTTGTTTACATTTGATACGCTATAAGCAGATATGAATGTACGTGAGAGATTCATGGAAGATTGAAGTTTAAATACAGTAAATTCGACCTTGCTAACCGAACGCCCCTTCGTGGCCAAATCGGTAAAGGCACGTCAAACTAAATGACGGTTCCGTATAGGATACAGGTTCGAATTCTGTCGGAGGACGAATATTTTCTGTGAAAATTTCTCGGACTTTCAGGCCGGTAAATGTTCTTTCGTACTGTTTATTATAAATAGAGCATTTACTTAAATATTTGTATCTATAAAAAGAATGTATAAACATATATATATATATCCAAGTGTATGATTGGTGTATACGGAATAAATTTCAATCACCAACAATTACTATTCTTAAAAGTGTGCTCAATATAGAGTAGAGCGAATATATATATTTATTTAAAAATTATAATATATGAGATTTTTCCAAGCGAGTACCACCATTTTTTAAATTTGAGCAACATCTAGCCGACACACTGGCGTTAAAAATAGGAAATTGAAATGATACATATGACATACACATATCCTCTCTCCCACCTCACTTCCTCACTTCGTTAATTTTACGTATACTTGATGAGGTCCGTAAAAAACGTGTGAATTTCTTTTCATTTTAGCTTTTGGAAGTAAAGTCTGATGATTCAGAACCCTGTTAAAGGGGTTATGGTGAAATAGCTTATTACATGGAATCTTAACGTGGTCTGTTTTTTTTTTTATTCAAGCATCATATAAAATATATATATATATATATATATATATATATATATATATATATATATATATATATATATAAATGGTGGTACTGCTTGGAAAAATCTTGAGTAGTTCAACTTGTAGTAAAAACAAATCGGTACCCAAGAAAAAATGAGGAATAAAAAAAGAAAGAACCAAGAACATGAAAATTAGGCGAAAACAATCGCCCAGAGTTCAAGTTCAAAGTCCAAAGGGAAAAAACCCCTCCAAAACGAGTAAAAGGCAACTACGTAAAGTGCCCAGTACACGAAGCACAGCAAAACCTAAGATAATCCTAAGGAGTCAGGCAAACCTAAACGGATCGTCAGAGCGATGCCGGCTGACGATCCGTTTTGGTGAAACCAAAGTAGGTTTGCCTGACTCCTTAGGATTATATTATATACAGGGTGTCCATAAAGTTCGTGTGCACTTTAAAAAATTTATAACTTTATTTGTATTTGCGATAGAAATAATCTGTAAAAAATGTTATAAAGTTTAATGTACCTAGTTTTAAGTATAGCTAAAATAACTCATGTGATTTCAGGCATTACTGTAAATTAGTTGGCAAATGTTTTCCGTGAACTGCAAAATAGTATTACCCTTTGTATTGCTAATGATGGAGGACATGTGGAAGCTTAAATAAAATTTCAATAAAAGCTTAAAAAATATAGATTCACTTCTTTCTAATACTTTTTAGAAATACTTTATACAAATAAAGTTATACATTTTTTAAAGTGCACACGAACTTTATGGACACCCTGTATACATATACAGTAGCGGCCATAATATAAGGAACAGAAACAACAAAGACATAAATATGTGTATTACTTAAAAAATAATGCATGATTAGCAATGAAATTTTTACCGAATAAAGATTAGGGTGTAATGCATAAATATTATACAAAGTTACAAAAATTTACATAATAGTTTTTTTTTTAAATAAAGATTAAATGGAACAAAGGAAATAAGCTACTGGATAAAAGTTAAGAAACGATGTTAATAATTTGCATAAACATTTAATTTACATTGTTAAAAAACACGATGGAGCTTTTCAACAATAAGTAAAAGTTCATTTATCATTAGGATTTTATTTTTAAGCAATATGGCAAATTCTACACGCAAAACGCTTTCTTCTTCTGAAAAAAAAAACTCATTATCGCTATCAAGAAAAAAAAGTCAATTTCAGAAATTTCTGATATTGTTCATAGGTCTAAAAGTGTCGGTCGGCAGGTATAAAACCGATAAAACGTTAGATGCAAAACCAAAAACCTGCAGACCTCCAAAAACATCGCAAAGAGAAGATCAAAGAATTGTTAGAATATCTACAAAAAACAGTTTCGAAACTGCTACATCAATTGCCCGTAAATTTAATGAAGAGACAGATAATAAGATCTCAAGGAAAACGGTTGCTCGCAGGTTAAAAAATGCAGGATTGCATGCCCGTATTCCAGCTTCGAAGCCTCTCATTTCATAGCGAAATCAAAGGGCACGCCTGGAGTATGCGAGAGAACATGATGTTTGGACTGACGCACAATGGGATACAGTTCATTTCAGTGACGAGTCCAAGTTTACTATATTTGGTTCTGAGGGCAAAATTTACGTACGCCGTAGAACAGGTGAAAGACTGTCTTCTCAATGTGTCAAGAAAACCGTTAAGTTTGGTGGCGGCAGTGTGATGGCGTGGGGAATGATTTAATCTGCAGGAGTTGGCTCTATCATCCACGTACATGGCAATATCAATGTTGCGATTTACAAAAGGCTTCTTCAGCAGCATGTGGTACCAAGATTACACCATAATCTTTATGAATCTCCTATTTTCATGCAGGACAATGCTCCTTGCCACATGGCTCAGAAGGTTATGTCTTTATGTGAAGAAGAAGGAATCGCCCTAATGAAGTGGCCAGCCCAGAGACTCGACCTGAATCCAATAGAAAATGTTTGGAAGATAATTGGAGAAAGGGCTCAGAAAAGAAACCCGAAAAACCAGGATCACCTATGGGAGTTATTGAAAGACGAATGGGAGGGAATTACTGCTGATTTTTGCAAGACATTAATTAGATCATGTGGTCGACGATGCAGAGAAGTCATTGAAAATAAGAGGATGTTTACCAAATATTACATTTTGTTGATATTTTGTTCACAATCAATTATTAACAAGATCGTTCCTTAACTTTTGTCCAGTAGCTTATTTCCATTGTTCCATTTAATCTTTATTAAAAAAAAACAAACTATTATGTAAATTTTTGTAACTTTGTATAATATATATGCATTACACACTAATCTTTATTCGGTAAAAATTTCATTGCTAATCATGCATTACTTTTTAAGTAATACACATATTTATGTCTTTGTTGTTTCCGTTTCTTATATTAGGGCCGCTACTGTATATATATATATATATATATATATATATATATTGTCATCGACAGACAGACTGTTTCACTGTATCACGGCTCATTAGTGTGACTAGATATCCGATTGCCTCAAGGCAAAATCGAAACCCGACTATATATATATATATGTGTGTGTGTGTGTGTGTGTTGTAGTAGTAGTATTGTTCATATGCTCGTCTGCGGAAAGGCATGTTTTGAAATGAGATTACATATGTAAGGGTTCTATATGTGCTTACCCTACCCAGCACGCAGGTCGATGCGCGAACGCGGACCCTCGCTCTTCGACCGCGGCAAAAGGTTCGTTGAAAACAATGCCGACACGCTTCCCAGAGATTCGCCGTCTGCGAGTCAATTCCAAATGGATATTTATTTCCGCAGCAAAGTTATGTAGATTGGGTTCGGCTATCACTCAATCTCCACTTGCATTTGCCCTCTATAACCTCTCATCTTGCATGTATAAATTCATTATACGGTTTTATGTGGCAAATAACAAACACGCTCGCTCGCGCGTACGCTATCTTTCCGTCGTCGTCGCAAAATGGGAGGGAGGGAGGGAAGGAGAGAAAAAGAAAGAACGGGAGAGGGGTGGGTAGAGGGACGAGTGTCTTCCGTCCTTCCTATTCATCGAATTTTGCAATCATAAATATTCGTTCGCATTGTAATGTTGTTAAGATATATTTGTAAGGGGTTGTTCAACTCATTAGGCTAATCTATCCTAACCGCCTGTGTTGGCCTCTCCTCGCCCTTGTACGTTTGTTTATTCATTCATAGTAAGTAATAATATTGTCATTAATAAGATCTGAATCTAAACAGTGCTTGTCAATGTCTCGGAAAACGCTGATTCATAAAAAATATATATATGCAAATAATAATGATGATAATCTAACTAAAAATTATATATATATATATATATATACAGTGTAACCCGGATGTAAGAGAGTTGTCGGGACCGGAGAAGAAGTCTCTTATATCCGGGTTTCTCTTATATCAGGGTTTCTCTTATATCCGGGTTTGGTCCAATTTATATACATTAACACAGGCTCTAATTTGGGACCAGAGAAAATCTCTCTTATATCCGGGTTTCTCTTATAATCGGGTCTCTTATATCCGGGTTACACTGTAGTTGGATTGATGTGAGTTTGTGACCCTGTGTTTCACGCTCGCCGCGATCGTCAGACAAACAACTTAATTTTCAAATTTTGGATTTATTTATGGTTGTGTATATCAGAGTTTTATGGTAATGGGAGGATAAAATTGTCGTCGCAACGTCAGTCATACGTACGCAGACATACATATCAGTATATATATATATATATATATATATATATATATATTCATTCAAATAATAGAAAAGAATAGTCAGATTTTTAATCCTCAGTTCTTTAGCATTTATTTTCTATTTAAAAAAAAACAGTACTCGTTAAAAGTAGAATTTTTTAAAGAAATATCTCTGCATATCTCTCCATAGCGACACAGAATTTAAATTTAAAATTCTAAAATTAAATTTTAAGATTTAAGTTTCAGTTTCGAAACATAGTAATTTCTGTGTCGTGATGGAAACCTACTTTTTAAAAATCACTATGATATATATACATTTATACATACATACATATATATATATATATATATATATATATATATACGTTTATATATATATATATACGTTTTATATATTATATATATATACGTTTATATATTATATATATATACGTTTATATATATATATATATATATATATATATATATATATATATATATATATATATATATTTGGTTGGATAGATGATAGGCATCTATCCAACCAAATATGTTAGCTCTATCTCTGATATTGAGCGATTTCTAATAAGTACCACGCATATAATATATAAATAATTATACATATATATATTTATTTATATTTATATACACTTTTCACATATGTATATATATATATATATATATATATATATATATATATATATATATGTATGTGTGTGTGTGTAAAAATTCAGATAGAATATATCTGTAAAAGGATAATATGAATAAAGACAAGAAGAAAACTTATCTTAGCGGACGCGTTTCGTCCTCTGAAGCACTTTATCAAGGCAAATTCAAGAATTTTATTTTGTATACAAGAGTCAAAATGTTATTGGTTTTTCAAAATTTTAAGTTTAGGAACGCACATAAATATTCATCAGATTAGCTGGAAAGTCAAGAAAGCTGTGGAGGACCCTAAATGACACAATTCAATGACCAATAACCGAAACTGAGTAAGTCATAATTTAAATATTAATTTGCATAAATAATTCTAAAATATGATTATAAACAATGAAAAGAATACTGAACTGTTATATAGTATTAGTCTTCTTATATGGCAGTGAATGCTGGACAATCTCCTCACAGATGAAGAAGAGACTTGAAGCAACAGAAACAAAGAAAAGACTACTGAACCTTTATGTAATATCAGTCCTCCTATATGGCAGTGAATGCTGGACAATCTCCTCACAGATGAAGAAGAGACTTGAAGCAACAGAAACAAAGAAAAGTCTACTGAACTGTTATGTAATATCAGTCCTCCTATATGGCAGTGAATGCTGGACAATCTCCTCACAGATGAAGAAGAGACTTGAAGCAACAGAAACAAAGAAAAGTCTACTGAACTGTTATGTAATATCAGTCCTCCTATATGGCAGTGAATGCTGGACAATCTCCTCACAGATGAAGAAGAGACTTGAAGCAACAGAAACAAAGAAAAGACTCCTGAACTCTTATGTAATATCAATCCTCCTATATGGCAGTGAATGCTGGACAATCTCCTCACAGATGAAGAAGAGACTTGAAGATCCTAGCAACAGAAACAATGAAAAAGAACAGGCAGTGAAACAAAGAAAAAGACTCCTGAACTCTTTATGTAATATCAGTCCTCCTATATGGGCAGTGAATGCTGGACAATATCCTCACAGATGAAGAAGAGACTTGAAGCAACAGAAACAAAGAAAAGACTACTGAACCTTTATGTAATATCAGTCCTCCTATATGGCAGTGAATGATGGACAATCTCCTCACAGATGAAGAAGAGACTTGAAGCAACAGAAACAAAGAAAAAACTACTGAACCTTTATGTAATATCAGTCCTCCTATATGGCAGTGAATGCTGGACAATCTCCTCACAGATGAAGAAGAGACTTGAAGCAACAGAAACAAAGAAAAGACTACTGAACTCTTATGTAATATCAGTCCTCCTATATGGCAGTGAATGCTGGACAATCTCCTCACAGATGAAGAAGAGACTTGAAGCAACAGAAACAAAGAAAAGACTACTGAACCTTTATGTAATATCAGTCCTCCTATATGGCAGTGAATGCTGGACAATCTTCTCACAGATGAAGAAGAAACAATCTCCTCAAAGAGACTGAAAAACCTTTTTGTAATATCAGTCCTCCTATATGACAATCTCCTCACAGATGAAGAAGAGACTTGAAGCAACAGAAACAAAGAAAAGACTAGAACTCTTATAATATCAGTCCTCCAACAGAAACAAAGAAAAAGACTACTGAACCTTTATGTAATATCAGTCCTCCTATATGGCAGTGAATGCTGGACAATCTCCCTCACAGATGAAGAAGAGACTTGAAGCAACAGAAACAAAGAAAAGACTACTGAACCTTTATGTAATATCAGTCCTCCTATATGGCAGTGAATGCTGGACAATCTCCTCACAGATGAAGAAGAGACTTGAAGCAACAGAAACAAAAGAAAAGACTACTGAACCTTTATGTAATATCAGTCCTCCTATATGGCAGTGAATGCTGGACAATGAACTCCTCACAGATGAAGAAGAAGACTTGAAGCAACAGAAACAAAGAAAAGACTACTGAACATTTATGTAATATCAGTCCTCCTATATGGCAGTGAATGCTGGACAATCTCCTCACAGATGAAGAAGAGACTTGAAGCAACAGAAACAAAGAAAAGACTACTGAACATTTATGTAATATCAGTCCTCCTATATGGCAGTGAATGATGGACAATCTCCTCACAGATGAAGAAGAGACTTGAAGCAACAGAAACAAAGAAAAAACTACTGAACCTTTATGTAATATCAGTCCTCCTATATGGCAGTGAATTCTGGACAATCTCCTCACAGATGAAGAAGAGACTTGAAGCAACAGAAACAAAGAAAAGACTACTGAACTCTTATGTAATATCAGTCCTCCTATATGGCAGTGAATGCTGGACAATCTCCTCACAGATGAAGAAGAGACTTGAAGCAACAGAAACAAAGAAAAGACTACTGAACCTTTATGTAATATCAGTCCTCCTATATGGCAGTGAATGCTGGACAATCTTCTCAACAGATGAAGAAGAGAGTCCTCCTTGAAGACAAACAGATGAAGAAAACAAAGAAACAAAGAATGATCAGTCCTCCTATAAGCAGTGAAAAAGAAACAAAGACTACTGAACTCTTATGTAATATCAGTCCTCCTATATGGCAGTGAATGCTGGACAATCTCCTCACAGATGAAGAAGAGACTTGAAGCAACAGAAACAAAGAAAAGACTACTGAACCTTTATGTAATATCAGTCCTCCTATATGGCAGTGAATGCTGGACAATCTCCTCACAGATGAAGAAGAGACTTGAAGCAACAGAAACAAAGAAAAGACTACTGAACTCTTATGTAATATCAGTCCTCCTATATGGCAGTGAATGCTGGACAATCTCCTCACAGATGAAGAAGAGACTTGAAGCAACAGAAACAAAGAAAAGACTACTGAACCTTTATGTAATATCAGTCCTCCTATATGGCAGTGAATGCTGGACAATCTTCTCACAGATGAAGAAGAGACTTGAAGCAACAGAAACAAAGAAAAGACTACTGAACCTTTATGTAATATCAGTCCTCCTATATGGCAGTGAATGCTGGACAATCTCCTCACAGATGAAGAAGAGACTTGAAGCAACAGAAACAAAGAAAAGACTACTGAACCTTTATGTAATATCAGTCCTCCTATATGGCAGTGAATGCTGGACAATCTCCTCACAGATGAAGAAGAGACTTGAAGCAACAGAAACAAAGAAAAGACTACTGAACCTTTTATGTAATATCAGTCCTCCTATATGGCAGTGAATGCTGGACAATCTCCTCACAGATGAAGAAGAGACTTGAAGCTAACAGAAACAAAGAAACAAAGAAAAGACTACTGAACATTTATGTAATATCAGTCCAGTCCTCCTATATGGCAGTGAATGATGGACAATCTCCTCACAGATGAAGAAGAGACTTGAAGCAACAGAAACAAAGAAAACTACTGAACCTTTATGTAATATCAGTCCTCCTATATGGCAGTGAATGCTGGACAATCTCCTCACAGATGAAGAAGAGACTTGAAGCAACAGAAACAAAGAAAGACTACTGAACCTTTATGTAATATCAGTCCTCCTATATGGCAGTGAATGCTGGACAATCTCCTCACAGATGAAGAAGAGACTTGAAGCAACAGAAACAAAGAAAAGACTACTGAACCTTTATGTAATATCAGTCCTCCTATATGGCAGTGAATGCTGGACAATCTTCTCACAGATGAAGAAGAGACTTGAAGCAACAGAAACAAAGAAAAGACTACTGAACCTTTATGTAATATCAGTCCTCCTATATGGCAGTGAATGCTGGACAATCTTCTCACAGATGAAGAAGAGACTTGAAGCAACAGAAACAAAGAAAAGACTACTGAACCTTTATGTAATATCAGTCCTCCTATATGGCAGTGAATGCTGGACAATCTCCTCACAGATGAAGAAGAGACTTGAAGCAACAGAAACAGAAACAAAGAAAAGACTACTGAACCTTTATGTAATATCAGTCCTCCTATATGGCAGTGAATGCTGGACAATCTTCTCACAGATGAAGAAGAGACTTGAAGCAAGAGAAACAAAGAAAAGACTACTGAACCTTTATGTAATATCAGTCCTCCTATATGGCAGTGAATGCTAGATAATATTCTCAATTTATTTATATTAATTCCTCCCTCCACCCACACACTACATATATTGGTGTGATCAACAGAGACTACCTGCCAAAAAATGTTTAGCATAAACAGGCGGGTGGGAATAAAAATAACAAAAACAATGAAAAATCACACATATATATATATATATATATATATATATATATATATATATATATATATATATATGCCTATATTTTGGCAGCACGTTTTCGTTGAATAATTTAGACTTGTTCTGTCTACTTATTTTCGATAGCATCCTTTCATATTCCAATGCCAAGGTTTGCACTAATATTGTTCCGCCGTGTTAAAAATACATTACTCGGACATTTTAAACTAATGTTTAATTAAGCAATTTTTAGTTTCAGATTATATTAATTAAAATTTAAATCACCAATATTCTTAATTCAGAAAATTATATTGTGCTGACAGATGTATAACACTGGCGCTAAAATCAACGATTTTTATCGCTTTTCCGAAAGCAAAAACCTTCCAGTAAATTTGAATTAGTTTTG
>CAHIKZ030005119.1:332500-367500 GCA_903632075.3 Acanthosepion pharaonis
AATCTATTACCTCTTGACATTTTAAATACCTAAAACAAAAAAGGTGTGTTCCAATAACTTGCACCGATTTTAAATGTGAATTAAGTTTAAGCGTCTAATGATTTTTTCTTTCTTTCAGATTTAACAACTGAAGTCTTTGGGAATTTCAACACACACACACACACACACATACATATACAATTATATATATATATATATATATATATATATATATATATATATATATATATATATATATATTAAGACATTTTTATGTTTATAGATTTTTATGTTTTAAATTTCTCGGACATTCAGGCCGGTAAATGTTAATACTGTTTATTATAAACAGAGCATTTACTTAAATATTTGTATCTATAAAAAGAATGTATAAACATAAAAATGTCTTAAAATAATTGTGGGACTTTGTCCATTTCATAATGTGTAACGTCATTTGTTTACATTTGGATACGCATCGAGCAGATATAAATATACGTGAGAGAATCATGGAAGATTGAAGTTTAAAAGCAATAAACCGAACGATCCTCTGTGGCCCAATCGGTTAAGGCACGTCAGGCTATACGACGTTTCGGTATAGGATACAGGTTCGATTCCTGTCGGTGGACGAATATTTTCTATGAAAATTTCTCGGACATTCAGGCCGGTAAATGTTGTTAATACTGTTTATTTTAAACAGAGCGATACTTAAATATTTGTATCTATAAAAAAAAGAATATATAAACATAAAAGTGTCTTAAAATATTTGCCGGACTTTGTCCATTTCATAATGTGTGACGATATATATATATATATATATACGTATATATACAGATATACATATATGTATTACCAGCGCCAATCTGATACTTCTCTCCGAAGTAGTCAATGAGGGTGAGACATTTATTTTCCTTATTGATGCATGAAGGCATAAATAGCCTTGACAAAGGACGTGGCATCAAGCGAATCCAGACCCTATTGTATCATTGAAAGGACATCGTCATCTACGTGGAACCGTTTCCCGGATAAATGTCGTTTGGGAAGCCCAAACGCATGAATGCCTAGATCAAGTGGCCTCCATCGCGACTTTCAAAATGTCCTTTCTCTCGTGCAGCCGCTTGTTTGTTTCCATTTCGAAGGAACACCGGACGTCTCCATTCAGATGATGGCATCAGTCGTGCGAGGAGGCCACCTGTTCAGTGGTGATTTGACCGTGAAATTAGGCAAGCCATCCCTGAGTCGGTCGATGTCGAGAAGAGGAATGTCCTGCCACTCATTTCTAGATCCAGAGTGTGACCAACGTTATCAGCACCTCGGTGTTAATATTGCTTCTGAGGCCACATGAGGAGAAGTATCTGTCCGTCTGAAAACATTATTCTCTTTTGTGTCGTGTCACCTGAAAACGTTGACGATCATGGCTCTCCACTACGTCCTCTCCATTGTAGCTCTTAATAAATGTTGTCGTTTTGCTATTTCTCCTAAACCCTGTTACACCATCCATTTTCCCGAGCTCAATAAGTATGTAATACGTTGTTCTTCTGCCTTCTTTCCTGCCTTCAAGCTGTCCTGTGAGCATCAGATTTTCCAAGCCCTCCTTCCTTGTCTTACATCAATAAAATCTTTTAAAATAAGAAAGAGAATAAAAAGAGAAAAGAAAGAATGAACAGGAGAAAGAAAGAACGAAAGAAAAAGAAAGACAAAATGCAAAGAGAAAAAAGAACGAAAGAAGGCAAATACAAAGAGCAAAGAAAGAAAGAAAGAAAAAGAAAGAAAGAAAAAGAAAGAAAAGAAGAAAGAACGAAAGGTAGGTAGGTAGGTCTGGAGAACATGAAAGAAAGAAAGAAAGAAAGAAAGAAAGAAAGAAAGAAAGAAAGAAAGAAAAAGAAAGAAAAGAAGAAAGAACGAAAGGTAGGTAGGTAGGTCTGGAGAACATGAAAGAAAGAAAGAAAGAAAGAAAGAAAGAAAGAAAGAAAAAGAAAGAAAAGAAGAAAGAACGAAAGGTAGGTAGGTAGGTCTGGAGAACATGAAGGAAAGAAAGAAAGAAAGAAAGAAAGAAAAAGAAAGAAAAGAAGAAAGAACGAAAGGTAGGTAGGTAGGTCTGGAGAACATGAAGGAAAGAAAGAAAGAAAGAAAGAAAGAAAGAAAGAAAGAAAGAAAGAAAAAGAAAGAAAAGAAGAAAGAACGAAAGGTAGGTAGGTAGGTCTGGAGAACATGAAAGAAAGAAAGAAAAGAAAGAAAGAAAGAAAGAAAAGAAAAAGAAAAAAAGAAGAAAGAACGAAAGGTAGGTAGGTAGGTCTGGAGAACATGAAAGAAAGAAAGAAAGAAAGAAAGAAAGAAAGAAAGAAAAAAAGAAAGAAAAGAAGAAAGAACGAAAGGTAGGTAGGTAGGTCTGGAGAACATGAAAGAAAGAAAGAAAGAAAGAAAGAAAGAAAGAAAAAGAAAGAAAAGAAGAAAGAACGAAAGGTAGGTAGGTAGGTCTGGAGAACATGAAGGAAAGAAAGAAAGAAAGAAAGAAAGAAAGAAAAAGAAAGAAAAGAAGAAAGAACGAAAGGTAGGTAGGTAGGTCTGGAGAACATGAAAGAAAGAAAGAAAGAAAGAAAGAAAGAAAGAAAGAAAGAAAATGAGAAAATACAGAAAAAAGAAAAGAAGGGAGGAAGAAATAAAGAAAGAATGAGAGAAAGGAAGAACGAAATAACAATACAAAGGGAAAAGAAAGAAAGAAAGAAAATACAAAAAGGAAAAAATAGATAGAAAATAAGAAAATACAGAGAAAAGGGAGGAAGAAAAGGGAGGGAGGGAGGAAGCAAAGGAAGGAAAGACAAAAGGAAGGGAGGGAGGGAGGGAGGAAGCAAAGAAGGAAAGAAAAAAGGAAGGAAGGATAGAAAGAAGAAAGGAAAGAAGGAAGGAAGGGAGGAAGCAAAGGAAGGAAAGAAAAAAGGAAGGAAAGAAGGAAGGAAGGAAGGAAGGAAAGAAAGAAGGAAGGGAGGGAGGGAGAAAGCAAATGAAGGAAAGAAAAAAGGAAGGAAGGAAATGAAGGAAGGAAGGAAGGGAAGGAAGGGAGGAAGGGAGTGAAGGAGGGAGGGCGCAAAGGAAGGAAAGAAAAAAGGAAGAAAGGAAGGGCGGAAGGAAAGGAAAGAAAGAAAAGCAGAAGGAAAGAAGTAAGGAAGTAAGGAAGGAAGGATGGAATGAAGGAAAGAAAGAAAATATTTTTCCCCAACGGGTTCACTGAGTTTGTCCAATGTTTCATCATAACTCTTTTTTAATCATTTCATCCCACGCAAGAGAGTAAAGCCACTAAGACACAAGGGATTGCTGAGTTCGGAAGAAAAAAAAGAAAAAAAAAGAAAAGAAAGCGAAACATTAGGGAGCGAGACGAAAAGAAGAGGAATCAGGATAACCGTGGAGATTGCATTTAATTTTTTTGAAGATCAAAGTTGGCTGGAAAGCATGGAACCAGAAGAAAGTTCCACAAGGAAGAAGTACTATAGAAGAAACAGTTAGCATAGAACTTACGGTGCAATGTAGCCACTTCAACTGTGAATTGATTACACCTTTTTGCTAATCTACTACTGCGCTTAAATGCATAAAGTCTAGGTACCATAGAGGAAAGTTCTTCTGAACAATTATCATGCAAGTATTCATAGAAAAGGTCTAGGGAAGCTACCAGTGACTGAAGCCGAGACGCCAGGTCAGGACCCATAATATTACTGATTCTTCTATGGATTTTGAAAAAGAAAATCTAAATACACAGCAGAAGCAGCAGTGCAAATGTGACAGCAATATTTAAAGCATGGACGAATGGTAGAATTATAAATATGCAAGATTCCGGGAAAAAATGTCTAGCATGACACAATGAAACGACTTTCTTAGCAGCAAAGCTAGCAATGGATTCAATGTATTATTTGAACTTTATGTCAGCCGAGAATTTTTGAGCGAGTAGACACAAAGAGTCACGTATATGGAGGCTATAATCAGACAGGCTGATAGGAGGCAGGAAGGGCTGTTTCAGGGGATTAATAGATTAATGGGACATTTGTTAGATTACCTGGCAATTTCACTTTATCGAACTTGATCAGATTTGTTATATAGTCAGGAGTATCGGCAGAGATACTAAGTTGAGAAAGCCTTTTTCTATCTATCTATCTATCTATCTATCTATCTATCTACTTCATGTAAAACCCTTCATATCTATCTATCTATCTATCTATCTATCTATCTATCTATCTCAGCATATTCCTATCTATCTATCTATCTATCTATCTATCTATCTATCTATCTATCTATCTATTTCAGCCTATTCATATCTATCTATGTATCTATGTATCTATCTATCCCAGCCAATTCATATTTATCCAACTATCTCAGCCTATTCATATCTATCTCACTGTTCATTATCTCTCTCTCTCTAACTCTATCTATCTATCTATCTATCTATCTATCTATCTATCTATCTATCTCACTGTTCATTACCTCTCTAACCTTATCTATCTATCTATCTATCTATCTATCTATCTATCCCAGCCAATTCATATTTATCCATCTATCTCAGCCTAGTCATATCTATCTATCTATCTATCTATCTATCTATCTATCTCGTCATCTGCATCTAAAAAAAACGTCAGTTTTGCATTTGAAAATTTGATTAACGAATTTGTATTTATCGTCAATTTTCTCTTTTCTTCGAGAGTGAGTGTTGTCATAATTTTCACGAATGCTGATGTCATTGTTTTTTAAAAAAGCAGAGCTTGTTCATATATATCTTTTTGTTCATGTTGGTGTATGCGGCATAGGAAAACAAAGCCAAAAAAAATGTACAAAATGTGGAAAAATGCAGTTAAATTAATTAAACAGAAATCGTGCGCAGAAATTAGGTTAGAAGATCATGAGGGTGTGTGGAAGAAAACAAAAAAAAAAAAACAAACAAAAAAAAAAAAAAAAACAACAACAAACCAAACCAAACAAAACAAAAACGATCGACTAACGAGGTAGTCATCGCATCGAGAGAATCAAGAAAACATTGAAGAAAGGAAGAAGAATATTGGACGCATGCGCACAAAGTGATACCTTTTAACCTACACAGACACAGGTAGGCACGCACGCCCGTTATAACATACACACACGCACAGGCATACACATATAAACCCACACAGACACACACACACAAACAGACACAAACACATGTAGGCATTTAAAATTGATTTAGAAAATTCAGCCGAAAATGTTCGTCTGCTTAAATTCAAAAAATTGGAAAGATAAAATAAAGAATTGAACAAAATTTGTTGAAATAAAATGGTTGCTGACTAAATATAATTCACACACACACACACACAAAAACACGCACGAAGGCATATATATATATATATATATATATATATATATATATATATGCATATTTCAAACATCTTTGGTCGAATAATATTGATAAGTTCTGTCCTATAAATTTTTAATAGCTGATGGCGACATTTATCATAATTTTTATAATTGCATTATTCTAAAATTTTAACGCACCACCAGATAGCTATTAAAGTCAACAAATGAACACAAATAGTTTTTATTAGGTTGGTGCAAAAATAATGACGTAAGAATGTCGTTTTTTGACGTAGAAAAGGACGTCAAAAAACGACATTATTACGTGATTATTTTTGCACCAACCTAATAATTAAAAAAAAATTAGTAATTAATGTATAATATTGTCCATAACTACATGTACAAGAATGTCGTTTTTGATTAAAGTTAAAAAAATAACCATAAATACGTAAAAAATGTGAATATTGTCGAAAATTCCTTTTTCCACAATATAGCTATTTGTGCTATGTTATAAAGCTTATTACCTAAACAATAATAATAGTGAATAGATTTTAAAATATTCAACTCCATTTAATCAAATCTCCCTAATAGTTGTTGCGATCCGTAATTTTTTTCAAATTTACGAATTTGGTTTTTTATGTAATCAGTGAATTTGTCACTAGTCATACTTATTATTAGCCTATAATTATTTTTATCTTAAGTACTTTCGAATGTTGCTCCATTCGTTTTCAAGAATTGTGATTTGGGCATATTTACGCAACTGCTTTTGTTTAATTACAACGTTCTCAGGGTTACTGGAACCAATTTGAAGACACTCAAGATGACTACATTTAAACTGCCAAATTAAAATACTTATGTGTATTTATTTTAAACACACATTCAATATACGACCCCCCACCATGGAGAAAGATACTTTATTTAATGTTGGATGCTTTACTTTTATTACAACAGCCTCCAAAATTTTGAGTCTTTCTTTGAATTGCATTTTGTATAATATTTGGGTGTTAGCTACTAAAATTTGTCTTATGTTAATATTATTTTGCTTATTTCAGATATGTTGATCGATATGTAAATGAATTGCAATACATTTTGATAAATGACAAGTCAACCTACGGCAAAGTGTAGTGCCTGTGTGACCAATGTAAGAATTTAATTTAATGGACTGTTGATTTAAAAAGAATACACACAGACACACATATATAAATATGAAATGGACAAAGTCCGACAATTATTTTAAGACATTTTTATGTTTATACATTCTTTTTATAGGTCGAATTTGCTAACAGAAACGCTCCTCTGTGGCGAAATCGGTAAAAGCACGTCAGGCTATATGACGGTTCCATAAGATACAGGTTCGATTTCTGTCGGAGGACGTATATTTTCTATGACAATTTCTCGGACATTCAGGCCGATAAATGTGGTTAATACTGTTTATTATAAAACAGAGCATTTACTTAAATATTTGTATCTATAAAAAGAATGTATAAACATAAAAATGTCTGTATATATATATATATATATATATATATATATATATATATAAATTTACTCTCTATTAATCACCATAGAGATCCTTCTCTACCCCCCATTAGAATGTCTGATAGTCAACTTCTTGAGAGCAACTCCCTGTGTCTGCTCGGTCTCACGTTGACTGCTGACGTGAGATGGAACAAATACATTGAGTAAATTGCTTCTTCCACCGCGTGGAAATTTGGATCTCTGTGCCGCGCCAGGAAATTTTTCTCCCGGAATCGATACTTCAAATATACAAATCAACCATTCGCCCTTGCATGGAGTATTGCTGCCATATATGGTCTGGGGCACCTTCTGTTTACCTCGGAGTTCTTGACAAGATCCAGAGACGGATATGTAATATAATTGGCCCAGATCTGGCGTCTCGTCTACAGTCACTCTCTCACAGACGCGCCGTCGCCTCTCCCTGTCTTTTCTACAAATACTTTCATGGTAATTGCGCCGATGAGCTGCTTTCACTGGTTCCCAGACTCCATGAATTGAAGCGCCCTACGAGGCTGGCATCCCGCTCCCACCCTTACACTGTAGAAACTATTAAATGTAGACGTCTCTTCTACTCCAATAGCTTCATACCTCGCAACTCTCGCCTGTGGAACACCCTTCCCAATTACTGTTTCCCTGAGAGCTATAATCTCCAACTATTCAAATGTAATGTCAATCGACATCTCTAGTTACCTTGATCTATCCACTATCATTCTTCTCATCCTTTCCTCTATCACTCCTATCTGACCTTGCTCCAAATCTTCTGCAACCCCCTGTATCCTAGTGGCTTCACGCCTTGCTCGGGGCGTAATGCTTTAAAAAAAATACATATGCGGTATTTTGATATTCGAAATGAGTTCTTGTGATTATGGTGTTAGAATTAATGTATAATGCATCACACTAGCTTGGAGTAGGTTAGCAATGATGGCGAGCCTTTGCCTCCTCTAACTTTGCTCTTGTGACAAAAGCAATGGATTTTGGTGAATAAACACTTCCCTATACGATTCTCTATGGATAAAGATAGCATAAGTAACGGTTTCAATAATTAGCCCCAAATAGTCCCGTAAACACAATCAAAAAACAGAATCCTTGAAAGGTAATATACTCGAAAAAAAAAGAAAAAGAAGATACATTTACCGTATATAATATAATTAATTCAGAAATTTGAAAAAAGTTACTAAAAATTACGAAGGCACATATTGTCCATATCCCCCCCATCTCTCTCTCTCTCATATATATATATATATATATATATATATATATATATATATATATATATATATATTGTTACGAACTTGTAGCATATAAATGAACCCCGGGTTTAAAAAAAAGGAAAACGTGGGATCTTTTCTCGGTCTTCACTCAGAAATGGAAGCGACACAAGGGAATCAACGAAGAACAGACACAAGACGATGGATTTCAAAATAAAACATTTATTTATAAATATATATAAAGAAATAAAGAAAGAAAAAAAAGAACATTCATTTAACAAAGGGGAAGGAGACCATTAAAGAACAGAAACATACATATATAAAAAAAGAAACATACATATATAAAAAAAGATCAAACCAAGAGAATCAACTTATCTTTCAGTCGAGCTGATATTTTCACACAAAGTTCTGATTCACCGAAGCGAGAGTTCTGATGCTAAAACAATATTTTTGGCCGGCCGGCAATTTTCCTGGATTTCTTTTCTTTCATAAGAGTTCGATGGTCCACAGCATCTAGTACAGGCGTTTCGTTGGGTTGATCAGTTCCATAGCAGTCCTTTCACCCCTAGTCGACAGACTTTGCTGTCTTCTTCATCTCGGTGGGCAGTTTGACGATTTTGCCCAGCGACGTTCAACTGCTGCTGGTCAGAGGGAAAACTGAAAAATCCTTTTTAAGATTTTTGCTGTCCCCAAAGTTCCCTTCGTCCTTGACCCTGTACGCAGGAGGATAGGGCGCAAATCACGCAGTGCTTGTGTGATGGCCAAAAGTTCATTACACGCTTTGTATGTTCTGATTACGTGAATCGCAGCAAGAGACCCTGATGGTGACTGGAATTCACTTATGGTCAACCGCCTGATAGCTGCGAAATCTTGGAACCAGGTCATTCTCGCGTTGGGTCACTTCAAAGTTCACGGGCCCTTGACTTGTGGGTGGAAGAGTAGATAAAGAGGGAAAGAATTTGTGAAGAGAAGAGGAGGATATGGCTGATCATAGAATATATTCGCTCACAAGTCGAAAGCATTGGATTAAATTTCTATTTTTATTTATTTTTCTTTTATATCTAACTAATTTTCTCTTTATTTAAAATTTTACTTTGGGGTGCTTTTTAGCCTAACGTCTATGTGGTTAATGAAATCGCTACGTTATAATATATATATATATATATATATATATATATATATATATATATATATATATACACGCACATATAAGTGAACATTGAAGCCAATACTTAGAGACGACGGACTATTTCAACATGAAACTGTCTGTCACTTCTGAGTGTTGACGTCAATGTTCCCTTTTATATTTGCATACCCTCTATCTCTGTTATTGACCACTTTATCCAATAAATATAGCATACCATATATATATATATATATATATATATATATATATATATATTATCTATCTAAATATATTTTCTATCTATCTAAATATAGTTTCCATCTTAATATAGTTTCTATCTATCTATCTATCTATCTATCTATCTATCTATCTATAGTTTCTATATATCTTAATATAGTTTCTATCTATCTATCTATAAATATCTGCATATATATTCTATTTATACGTTATTTTTATAGATAAACTATTTAAGTAATTGGTTTGTTTATAATAAACAGTATTAACAACATTTAACGGTCTGAATGTACCACAAATTTCATAGAAAATATGTGTCCTCCGACAGGAATCAAATCTATATACTTAACGGAAGCGCCATATACCCTGACGTGCTATACCATTTAGCTACAGAGGAAGGCCTCCGGTTACCAAAATTCGAATTAATACTTTTAAACTACAAATTTCCCATTATTTTTCTCGAACGCTCATATCTGCTCGAAGCGTATCTTAACGTAAACAAATGACATCTTCTATGAAATAGAGTAGGTTCAACAATTACTTCAATATATATTCAGTTTATACGTTATTTTTATAGATATAAATATTTAAGTAAATACTCTGTTCATAATAAACAGTATTAACAACATTTACCCGCCCGAATTTCCGATAATATATATTCTTTATTCTTTACATATTTCCGCTACATAAATACATTAATATTTCGATGCACTTCATAACATTTCATCAGAAGGGGGTAAAATGATAATTCTAACAACTTATAAGACATAGCTTCTCTGCGACAACACCCCCCCACTCCAAAAAAAAAACAAACAAAAAAAACACCCGAATCTATAGAGAAAAAGAATGATGAAAGAAAAATAAGAAGAGATAGGAGAGAAGAATTCTTTCTTTTTCTCTTTAGTGACTATATCTTGTCTTCTTTTCTTTTGTCTTTTTTAGGCTATATCTTTCTTTTCCTTATGTCTTTATTTATTTATTCCTTTTTGTATATTTGATCCGTTCTCATTGCTTTTGTATATATATATATATATGTTGTGTGTATTTAGGCAGCATATTTTCATTTATACATAATTGATTTTGTTTAGGTTGGATGTATAATGCTTCAAGTATTTTTAGTTTTTGTCTATTGTTTTCATGTCGAAGTATAGTTGTGTTTTCGACAAGTATTTTACGGAATTGTGTGTGCGGGCAGGCATGTTGTTTTAAATGCCTAAAAATGTTAGAGTTATCATTAAAATGTAGTGTCAATTATGGCATGTCTACAAATATTCTTAAATGTCTATAATTTCTATAATTGGTAACAGAAGCCATTGGTTTATACCAACGGCTTTCCTTATTTCATTCTACAATTCACTCTCGTGTAGTCATGTGTGACGTCATGAGATGCGGTGCGATTTTCGCTTCTAGCGTCTTATATGCGCGTGTTTATCGTTGCTTAGTGATCCACTATGTAAACAATGACAGACTATCATCACTGTCGTGTCTGTATATTGTTTAATATGTTTGTGATTTATATCTTTGATAATGGCTTAAGTAAGCCGAAAGCTTAGATTATATTAAAATAATGGATAAATATTGTGAATTTCTTCGTTTAATGATAATGTTATCAAACTTATCAGAAGTTACGAAAAAATTTTACATAAAATAAATAGACAACACTTGTCTATATTATTTTAATATATATATATATATATATATAATATATATATATATATATATATATATATATATATATGATTAATGTGAGTATATGTTTATCCTCAGCTGATTGATGTTACATTCAGCATCCCGACACCAAAAAAGCTTTGTGGACGAACCTATCCGTCCACTCTTCTGTGGGAATCAGCCATTCACTGCTTATCTATTTTCAGTTTTTTCCTTTCATGTTCATTTAACATTGGTGTCTGTTTTTTTTCTGTATTTTTTCTGTCCTTGTGTGCGTTTGTTCGCGTGCAGCCATGCGCCCAATTCTGCGAATGTGCGTTTGCTCGCGTGCGCCCGTCTGCGCGGATGTGCATACGCGTAAGGAGTCGTTATCATTTTGCCATTTTCTTCGTTTCTTTTTTTTTTCCTTTTTACTTGACACTCACTCATTTAGCCTTCTCTCTATTTTTCCTTTTTTGTCTTTTTCTCCGACTGTTCCTGACTTTGTCTGGATTTGTTCTGACTCTAGACGTGTGACTGATTTTTATTTATGCACATACTAGTTTTTTTTTTTTTTTTGCTAGGTAAGTTACTATGTTTTTGTTTTAGTTCTCTTTTTTTCCATAAATAATTGATATTAATGCTTATACAGGGTGTGTAAGAATAATTTTACAAATTTTGGGGGAGGTTTCCTCACACCAAACAAGGACAAAAGTTCATATAAACACATGTCTGTAGATTCTTCGTTTTGGGGTTATTAAGTTTAAAGAAATTTGCCATATAAACCCGGTTACATTTGGCATTCGTATACATTTGTGGCTAGTTCGTCTTTAACGTTTAAAGTGCGTACTAGTGAGAATGACAGGATATTCAAATCTTTTGCAGCCAGATATGATTTTTACATAAGGGCGCGAGAATGGTATTGGACGTGAGGCTGCACGGCTGTATCAGATTGCGTTTCCAGATCGACAGCAGTCAAGTTATCCAACATTTGTTGCTCTTTATCGTCGCGTTGCCGAGATAGGATCTGTGGCACCCCAGAGGAAGACAGAGATCCCCTCGTACGCCTGGTCACGAAGACAACATTCTGCAGGATGAGGAATTTTGTCCTTGTTTTGGTGTGAGGAACCCGCCCCCAAATTTGTAAAAGTATTTTTGATACACCTCGTATATATATAATGTATAGCGAAAAAAAACTATTTTAAACTAGTTATTTTATAATTTTTATGCTCTGTAAATTTACATTGAGCACTGTTTTGTAAAAATAAAAAAAAAAATATCAATAAGAAAACCGAATTATATATCTTACTGTTCTTTCTTTCTTTATATATATATATATATATATATATATATATATATATATATATTAAAAGCAAAAACAGTTGCGTAATTATACACAAAACACAATCCTTGGAAGTAAATGTAGTAGATCTTGAAAGAAATCGATAAAAATAATAATATCAAATAAAAATAAATAATGAAATTTAACAAATTTAACGATAGTATCAAACAACTAATACGAAATTTGAAAAAATTAATTAAAAAATATGTATAGTGTTCAACCAAACATGTTTGGAACTTTCTTTCTCTCTCTCTCTCTCTCTCTCTCTCTCTCTCTCACACACACACACACACACACACATTCAGAATTAATAATTATAGGAATCGGATCAAGTCGGCTCCCCACGAAAGATTATAACCTGTAGAACAACATTTCCGCCATGAAAAAAACATGATTATAAAAGCCATGCAAAATTCACTATAACTGAAAAATAGAAATAGACAGAAAAGATAACCTTAGAAAAATATTAGAGGAACATGAAGACAAATGGATTTTGCTCCTGAAAACCCAGACGGACTTAACCACAAATTTAGCAACACAGGTAGAATTAATATATAACCCAAAAAATCAACCCCTACCCACATTTCTCACCCACACAAGACAGACATGCTAGCAGAGGTGTTGAGGTCTCACACTTATACACACACTCGCAGAAATATATACATATACTGCATCACACACACTCCAAAAAAAACAAAAAAAAAAAAAAAACTAAAAGATAGCATACACTTAACACACACACCCCATTCCCAGCAACCAATAAAACTGTCAAAATAAGCAAGGGAGGGAATTTTTTCGTCAGAAATCTGCTATCCACCATCTTAAAAACAACTTGAAAGAAGCCGTTTGACCAACACAAGGACTGACCAAAATTAACGATAAAAAACAAATGAAAACTGCAGAAAAAGTTCTCTTTCTTCAGAGACAGTCATTCACTCCTGTAGTTCACTGCTGCTAACAAGCAAGGATTTTTTTCTCCTGATGATGGCCATGTTGGCCGAAACTTGTTGAGGAACCTAATTGAAATAATAAAACAAAAAGTATTACTATACAAGCCAGTGTGTCTGAAAATTTTAATTTTTTAATATTTTTTATTGTTCAAAATACACACACACACACACACACACACACACACACACACACATATATATATATATATATACTTTTTTACAGTTGGAATTAAAATACCTTGATTAATGTGCACTGTTTATTTGAAGAAAGAGAGAATGTTATAGGGGACTTATAGGGAGGCAGCGTTACTGGAATCATATTCTACAAACTGATACCATAAACAGTTTGAAATATCCTGCGAATTTTAAAGTTAAAATTCATAGGCGAAAATGGTCATTCACTAAAGGTATCTTAATTTCAATTGTAAAGAAAATTTGCTCTGTTTAATGAAAATAAGCATTGAGTGCTCTTTTGTGAATCAGTTTTAACATATTTCAATTTCTATGTTGTGTTAATAGGACTTGCCTGGATTATACCAACGGATTCCTACCTATATATATATATATATATATATATATATATATATATATAAAATATATTGGTATATATAAAAATAATCCATATATATATTGATACATGCTTCATTAAATAATATAGACAAGTGTTGTCTATTTATTTTATGTAAATACTTATCATATCGTCTGATAAGCTTAATAAAATTATCATTAAACGAAGAAAGAAAATCACAATATTGATGGATAATTTTTAATCCTATCTGTGGGTTCAGCTTACATAAGCCATTATCAAAGATGAACATTAAATTACAACATATTAAGCAATACACGGACAAGACAGTGATGATAGTCTGTTTCTGTTTACATGGAAGATTTCTAAGCAACGACAAACTAGTGCATATGAGACGCTGGAAGCGAAAATCGCACCGCAGCTCATGACGTCACACATGACCACGTGAGAGTGAATTCGAGAAGTATTAAGTATGGGAAGCCGTTGGTATAAACCAATGGCTTCTATTATAAATTATATGCATTTAAGAATATTTGTGGAGATTTCATAGTTTATTTTGTTTAGGTTAGGATTCAACTGTTTTCTGTATTTAGCTTCAAGAATTTTTAGATTTTGTTTATTGTTTTCATGTTTAAGTATAGTTGTGTTTTCAACAAGGATTTTCCGGAATTGTGTATGCGGACAGGCATGTTGTTTTAAATGCCTAAAAATGTTAGAGTTATCATTCATATATATATATATATATATATATATATATATATATATATATATATATATATATAGTTAGTTAGTTAGTTCTTGCTCTACTTCGTGTATTGAGCAGTTTACGTTTTTAGTCTTTTATTTGCTTTGGGTTTTTTTCTTTGGACTTGGAACTCAAGCACTTGACGAGAGGATTCGTACAGTGTTATGTTCTTGGTGCTTTCTTTTTTATTACCAATTTTTTACTCGGACATCAATTTGTTATATTACAAGTTGAGCTAACCGAAGTTTTTCAAAACGAGTATTATCATTCATATATATATATATATATATAACGTCATTCACAGACAGACTGTATATAAGTGCGCAGGTATGCAGTAAACAGAAAAGAACACGTTGGGTGCATAATCCGGAGTTCCTTAGTATTTTTGTTTTTATTTTTAAGAAGACAGTGCTCCATACAGAAGTAGAGCTTTATCATAATAATATGTTTGTGTTTAAAAATATGATTCCTTCGCTACATAAGAGTTCTCATGTTTCAAAAACGAGAGCCGAAGCCATCCAAATAATTATTAAAATTAAGTTAAATTGAGGTGTTTAGTCCCATTTCATCTTCAAGCGAAATTTTAGGAATAAACTTTATATAATAATAATAATAATAATTTTAGGAATAGCTTATTCTTAAAATTTCGCTTGAAGATGAAACGGTACTAAACACCTCAATTTAACTTAATTTTAATAATTATTTGGATGGCTTCGGCTCTCGTTTTTGAAACATGAGAACTCTTATGTAGCGCAGGAATCATATTTTTAAACGAATATATATATATATATATATATATATATATATATATATATATATATAATCATAATAAAAAAGGCTTAAACACTAATATTCCATGGTCATAATTTATTCCATTGGAATCGTAAATACGATCCAATTCATCAGACCTCCAAAGGTGTATGCACCTATGTGTATATATATTTATATATTTTGCATATGTATGTGCATATTTACCACTAATATTAACTATATATATATATATATATATATATATATATATGTGTGTGTGTGTCAGTGTGTTTGCGTGTGTGTGTGCGTGTGCGTGTGTTTTGTAAAAGGGTCGGCTTTGCGTAATTCTTATGTCATTTCCCTGTAAAGACCTAACTCATGGCGATATGCAACGAGATCTGAATGAGAACTCTGCGCATTCACTGTCAAGGTTTTCAGTGCATCCCCAAGATCTAAAAGTCGGTCTGCAAATTGTAATGGCGCGCTTCAGACGTTTCTCAAGATTTGATCTTGCCACCATCAAAGATAGACTCCAGATCCACGCGGTCGGACAATCAAGGCCTCTTGTTTTTTTTTTGTTTTTTTTTTGACAAACAGCTTTACCGGCAAGGCAAAGAAAAAAAGAAAGAAGAAAAGGTTTTACTTTGAAAGCCTTTCCCTGCATTTAACATTATAGACTACATTAAACTTACTTCAGCGCATGTAATTCCTCCAGAAGTTTACCGTTAATTTAAAAGCCATAATATGGACGACAGCTAAAAACGAAAGAAAAAAGAAAGAAAGAAATAACAATATTAATAAAAAAAAAATTAAAAAAAAACTTTCTGTGCAAATTGGCATCTGAAAAGAGAAGAAAAAGAAAAAAAAAAACATCACTTCAAAGCTTTGTCAAAATTAGTCATTTGTAAAATGCGAGTGCCGTTCAAAATTCTCTCAATAAACAGATAATGAAAACCAAAAAACCAAAAAAAAAAAAAAAATGATCGAGTGAAAGCAGCCTGAAAATTTCGTATTTCACGAAGATTATTTTAAAGCACGTTGAAAAGGAAAAAAAAAAAAAAGACAATACATAGTCAGCCTCTGCAAATGAAAAAAAAAAAAAATTCCACGCGTACATATGTGTTTATTAACCTGATGAATATCTATGGTATTTTTTAAGCGTAACTTAGATGTGGAACAAGGCCGGAAGTATGGCGTACCCAGTGAGGATCGAAGACAGTAGTCGGTCGCAATTGTTCTCTTCCTAAACATTGTATAACATAGAGGCGCCTTTAATAATTTTACAAATGTAGCTTATATGTCGTACAAGGCCGAAAGTATGGCTCCTAGTGAGGATCGAACTCACATACTCAGTCACTATTGTTCTAACGAGAGAATCTTTGTACCTGTTACCTGTCGAGGTGCCCAATGATGTTCCAGGCGTAGCTTAGATGTGGCACACAGCCAAAAGCATAGGACACCCGGTGAGGATCGAACCCACTACTCAATTGCTATTGTTCTATTGATTTTCCAAGCGTAGCTTAGACGTGGCACAAGGCCGAATATATTGGGCGCCTAATAAGGATCAAAATCACTACTCAGTTGCAAATCTTCTAGTGAGACATGCTTGCTAACAATAACACCACGTCGAGGTACCCTAAATTATTTTTTAAGCGTAGCATAATTCTAGCACAAGGCCGAAAGTGTTGGGCACTTAGTGAGGTTCGAACTCACTAATCAGTCGTAATTGTTCTAGTGAGACATGCTTGTTAGCCATTACACTATTTCGTGGTGACCTAAATGACTTTCTAAGCTTAGATGGGGCACAAGGCCGAAAGTATGGGGCACCTAGTGAGGATCGAACTCACTACTTAGTCACATTTGTTCTAGAGAGAAAAACTTGTTGACCATTACTCTATATCGAAGTGCTTCCTGATAAATATGTTCTCAAATTTAAGAATGTTGAAAACCAATAAGATTTTTTACTCTCTTGTATATAAATCCTTGCATTTGCCTTGATGAAATCCATCAGAGGACAAAACGCGTCGGCTGAGATAAGTTTTCCTCTTGTCCTCGTCTTTGTCGCCATATTTATTACAACGTTTCAGCCGTGGTACGCTCCGGCCTTCTTCAGGTGGTTGGAATGTCGAACTGAAACTTTATTTCGCTCACCGGGGTAGACTGTTCTAGTTCCACGTGCCATGTTTAATGGATGTCAGTTATCAATTATCTCCTGTTAATTCCCCTCTGCAAGTTCTCCACTGCTTTAACCGGTTATTGAACTCACACTCTTTGGGTCCGAGCGAAATAATGGGTTCAGTTCGATATTCCAACCACTTGAAGAAGGCCGGAGCGTATAACGGGCGAAACGTTGTAATAAATATGGCGACAAAGTTGAGGACAATAGTCCGAACAATGTAAATAGTGTACATAATACCTCATCTCAGAAATATAGACAGAAACCGAAAGGCCGAGACGTTGTAATAAATATGGCGACAAAGATGAGGACAATAGTCCGAATAATGTAAATAGTGTGCATAATACCTCATCACAGAAATATAGACAGATACTGAAAGTCCGAAACGTTGTAATAAATATGGCGACAAAGATGAGGACAATAGTCCGAATAATGTAAATAGTGTACATAATACCTCATCTCAGAAATATAGACAGATACTGAAAGGCCGAAACGTTGTAATAAATATGGCGTCAAAGATGAGGACAATAGTCCGAATAATGTAAATAGTGTACATAATACCTCATCTCAGAAATATAGACAGATACTGAAAGGCCGAAACGTTGTAAACAATATGGCGACAAAGATGTGGACAATAGTCCGAACATGTAAATAGTGTTCATAATACCTCATCTCAGAAATATAGACAGATACTGAAAGTCCGAAACGTTGTAATAAATATGGCGACAAAGATGAGGACAATAGTCCGAATAATGTAAATAGTTTACATAATACCTCATCTCAGAAATATAGACAGATACTGAAAGGCCGAAACGTTGTAATAAATATGGCGACAAAGATGAGGACAATAGTCCGAATAATGTAAATAGTGTACATAATACCTCATCTCAGAAATATAGACAGATACTGAAAGGCCGAAACGTTGTAATAAATATGGCGACAAAGATGAGGCCAATAGTCCGAATAATGTAAATAATATACATAATACCTCATCTCAGAAATATAGACAGATGCTGAAAGGCCGAAACGTTGTAATAAATATGGCGACAAAGATGAGGACAATAGTCCGAATAATGTAAATAGTGTACATAATACCTCATCTCAGAAATATAGACAGATACTGAAAGGCCGAAACGTTGTAAACAATATGGCGACAAAGATGAGGACAATAGTCAGAATAATGTAAATAATGTGTACATATACCTCATCTCAGAAATATAGACAGATACTGAAAGGCCGAAACGTTGTAATAAATATGGCGACAAAGATGAGGACAATAGTCCGAATAATGTAAATAGTGTACATAATACCTCATCTCAGAAATATAGACAGATACTGAAAGTCCGAAACGTTGTAATAAATATGGCGACAAAGATGAGGACAATAGTCCGAATAATGTAAATAGTGTACATAATACCTCATCTCAGAAATAGACAGATACTGAAAGTCCGAAACGTTGTAATAAATATAGCGACAAAGATGAGGACAATAGTCCGAATAATGTAAATAGTGTACATAATATATCATCTCAGAAATATAGACAGATACTGAAAGGCCGAAACGTTGTAATAAACATGGCGACAAAGATGATGACCATAGTCCGAATAATGTAAATAGTGTACACAATACCTCATCTCAGAAATATAGACAGATACTGAAAGGCCGAAACGTTGTAATAAATATGGCGACAAAGATGAGGACAATAGTCCGAATAACGTAAATAATGTACATAATACCTCATCTCAGAAATATAGGCAGATACTGAAAGGCCGAAACGTTGTAATAAATATGGCGACAAAGATGAGGACAATAGTCCGAATAATGTAAATAGTGTACACAATACCTCATCTCAGAAATATAGACAGATACTGAAAGGCCGAAACGTTGTAATAAATATGGCGACAAAGATGAGAACAATAGTCCGAATAATGTAAATAATGTACATAATACCTCATCTCAGAAATATAGACAGATACTGAAGGGCCGAAACGTTGTAATAAATATGGCGACAAAGATGAGGGACAATAGTCCGAATAACGTAAATAATGTACATAATACCTCATCTCAGAAATATAGGCAGATACTGAAAGGCCGAAACGTTGTAATAAATATGGCGACAAAGATGAGGACAATAGTCCGAATAATGTAAATAGTGTACAATACCTCATCTCAGAAATATAGACAGATACTGAAAGGCCGAAACGTTGTAATAAATATGGCGACAAAGATGAGAACAATAGTCCGAATAATGTAAATAATGTACATAATACCTCATCTCAGAAATATAGACAGATACTGAAGGGCCGAAACGTTGTAATAAATATGGCGACAAAGATGAGGACAATAGTCGAATAATGTAAATAATGTACATAATACCTCATCTCAAAATATAGACAGATACAATAGTTTTCCTTTTGTTTTATTCATATTCTCCTTTTACAGATATACACCATCTTGAATCTTACACACACACACACACACACACACACACACACACACACACACACACACAGACACACACTTATATATATATATGTAGGAGCGAAATAAAGGGTTCAGTTCGATATTCCAACCACCTGAATAAGGTCGACGCGCATATAACGGCCGAAACGTTGTAATAAATATGGCTACAACGATGAGGACAATAGTCTGAATAATGTAAATAGTGTACATAATGCCTCATCTCAGAAATATAGACAGATACTGAAGGGCCGAAACGTTGTAATAAATATGGCGACAAAGATGGGACAATGGTCGAATAATGTAAATAGTGTACATAATACCTCATCTCAGAAATATAGACAGATACTGAAAGGCCGAAACGTAATAAATATGGCGACAAAGATGAGGACAATAGTCCGAATAATGTAAATAGTGTACACAATAACTCATCTCAGAAATATAGACAGATACTGAAAGGCCGAAACGTTGTAATAAATATGGCGACAAAGATGAGGACAATAGTCCGAATAATGTAAATAATGTACATAATACCTCATCTCAGAAATATAGACAGATACAATAGTTTTCCTTTTGTTTTTATTCATATTCTCCTTTTACAGATATACACCATCTTAAATCTTTACACACACACACACACACACACACACACACACACACACACACACACACACACTTATATATATATATGTAGTGAGCGAAATAAAGGGTTCAGTTAGATATTTCAACCACCTGAATAAGGTCGACGCATATAACGGCCGAAACGTTGTAATAAATATGGCTACAACGATGAGGACAATAGTCTGAATAATGTAAATAGTGTACATAATACCTCATCTCAGAAATATAGAGATACATATGTTTTTCTTTTTTCTTTATTCATATTGTCCATATACCCTATTTAGAATCTTTAAACACACACACACACACACACACACATATATATATATATAGTTATCATTTTCTATATATTTTCATATATATATATATATATATATATATATATATATATATATATATATATATTAATGCTCTATAAATTTACATTGAGCACTATTTTGTATAAATAAAAAATAAAAATATCTATAAGAACACCGGATTATATATCTTACTGTTCTTTCTTTTATTTATATATACATATACATACATATATATATATATATATATATATATATATATATATATATATATATATATATATATATATATATACGTTACGTATAGAAACAATGGATGCGGGATGCTAGGGTCTTGCTGAGAGGGCCACGTATCGGCGTCTCACAGAGAGGAGGAAGGCGTTGTTGACTTGGTGACTTGGAGAGATGTCGTGACGCCGTCATATGTTGTCTACAGAGTTCCTCTCATGACTTCTGTAGTTATCCCACATTCTTCTGTTGTTCTGGTATTGGAATCCTCTTAGCCCAGGTCTTGTCACCTCTTCGTTGAAGACACGGAGTGCGCTTTCCCGCCACGCCAATCCAGCGAGCTGCAGAACGGCGTCGTGTCGCTGGTGTCGACCATGTCAGTTAGGTTGTAACCTCCAGGCTGAACCACATGGAAGCTGTCGCCCACTCCATCTCTGAGGTGGTCCATGATTCAGTTCAATCAATCGAGAGCGGCTACAAAATCGTGGTGGAAATGTTTCTGTTGATCTGCACGCAACCCTCAAACGCTTTCGTAGAGGGTGAGAGGATTCGGCGGGGCGGGGTAAGGGTGAAT
The DNA here is from genome assembly GCA_903632075.3 of Acanthosepion pharaonis. Classification (NCBI taxonomy): domain Eukaryota; kingdom Metazoa; phylum Mollusca; class Cephalopoda; order Sepiida; family Sepiidae; genus Acanthosepion; species Acanthosepion pharaonis. The sequence continues at coordinate 354,182 of CAHIKZ030005119.1, forward strand.
GTGCGCTGGATGTTCCTCAGGCTGCAATCGGTGGCAAAAGCACTTTTTTAGTATTTTTAAGTGAATTTGATTTAATTATTAGGTTGGTGCAAAAATAATGACGTAATAATGTCGTTTTTTGACGTTAAAAATACGTCAAAAACGACATTATTCCGTCATTATTTTTGCACCAGCCTAATAGATATTTGGGAATAGATGTATTCAATCAGATATGCGCCATTTTGTTGTACAAACTTTCGCCATCTTTTATTGGCTAGGAACAACTCCCAGCATGCATTTGTGTGCTTCTGCCAATATATTGAGGAGGGGTAAGTATTTTACAATCATTCCTATAGAAATTGCATTGGAACTTTTATGAATTTTTATGTCAAAGAGTGGGGTGTTTTGTAGTAACCCCTGTGAATATGTGGTATTATAGTGTATGTAGGATTGAGAGGTGATGGACAAATTGTTGTGGTCATTGAGTATATTGTATTGAATGAATGGGTCGTGATTGTGGTTAAATATGAGTAGGATAATCACTGAAGATTAGCCTTTCCCCCAGTTCCTCTTCGGCCTTGTGCCACAATTTTGTATTAAAGTACAAAATAGATACAGATTCCTACAGAGACTGGAATCAGCAACATTTCAGGGTTCATTCCGAGACATTAGATGTATAGTGTGGAAATAGACTTTATAAGGGATTAGGAGCTTAATCCTAAACAGGAAACAAGGGATAAACTTTTACTCTTGCTCAAAAGACCTAGGAGGAATTATAACCCGGTGATAGGGGAACTTATCTACTTTTATGGTGGAAAAATAAATAGTAAAGATTTCACAGTTTAGACGGATACGTTAAACGTATACAATTGAAGTAAAATTTAGAAGGAACCGGAAACCCAATATAAACCGAAAAACCGAAATAAAAAAACAAAAACGATAAACGTCTGCTTCTGATAAAAAGACTGGGAATAAGTGTGAATCAGACGATAGTTGAACCTATGCACACACTCAGTACGGGATGCAGAATTAATTTCAACTTCACCCTCCGCGACGCGAATGAGTCCGAAATTTTACTGTCGATAACTCCAGAACGGTAGATTTTATCAAAATTTCTTTGTTATATTCGAATTAAGCATGTATATTTCCACCCAAATGGAACTATTCGTGAATTTTTTCATAAGAAACTGAGCGCGGGTCTTGAACTGCAAATTACCCTCGAGTTAAAATTAGTTTTGTCACACTTGGTCATTTCACGACTGTTGCAAATGCGGGTCTTCGTAATTCGTGTACAACGAAATTCGAAGACTAACACAGGAATTCGCAGAAATATTAACACCCGTAGGGTATTTTTCTTTGAGTTAATGCGTTCTGTCAGATGGTCGTATATATTGTCGCGTTGTTTTTTCCTTTCTCCTCTCAATAAAATATCCGAATGCCAGACAATTGCCGGAAGGTAGTTACTTCCAATGGATGTCGAGTGGGCCATTTCTTTCTTTTCAGTCCGTTCGCTTTTGTCATTGACAATCAAATAAACTAGACCCGGAGAAATAAAGACGGTCGAACTTTCTTTCAAATGTAAATTAGTCTGCAGAAATGTCATTTTCATTATGATACTTTAATTAATCAATTCATTATTTTAAATTCATAAAAATTAATTTCAATTTCAGACCCTCCCCCCCACAACCAAAAAATAAAAACGCCTACGAAATAGTCTACTGTTTAACTTTACTTCCCTTTACCACTGTCTTGCCTTTTCTTCCCCCCTCCTCTCTCTCTCTCTCTAGAATACCAGGATTCTAACTACCAGACAGACACCAGGTTCTTGAAAATGACTGAGATGGTCGAACGTCATTGAACAAAACAATAACAAAATCTGAACTTTGGTGAGTATTTTGCTCGAAGTAGGGGATAAACATCCACTACTTCGAGCAAAATACTTAACATATCCAAAAATTGCGAAAATACAATAGAGAATTAAACAGACAGAACTTGTCGGTTATTTTTTGTCAAAGATATACAGTAAAATCCTTGACAACCGGACTGAGAAGGCCTTCCGGATATGAGGAATTGGTTACGAAGCCCGGATATGAAGGGTTATATTTAGATTAAAATAAAAGAACTGAAATCAGGCTTAAGATTTATTTTCAATGATTTATAGTCAACAAAATAAACTAATGGTAAGTGAAATATGACCGAGATGATTTTAAGGCAAAAGAAATAAATTATGTAATGTTAATGAAAATTCATTAAATTAAGTATGCCACGTATGCAAAATAAATATAATGTAACGAGGATATTTTTAATCGCTGTTGCATGATGATTCTTTCTCTTCTAATAGCATTCTCAACTTTTTCCACATTTCGTTTTGCTTTTGTTCCTAAAATTTTTTAAACGAAAAAACACTTTTTAACTCTGCGTGCGTTATTGCAATCGTCATAGCTGAATGCTGGCTTTCTTTCCATAAAACTGACAACCTTTTCAACAACTTTTTCTGTTTCACTCCAGGTTTCGTCACAATCATGTTGTTTTTTTTTTATTTCTTTGTTTATTGTGACAGTGTGAACGCTGGAGAATAGTTTCTTTGGAAGATTTTATATCATACAATGTTGACTATTCCTATGTTGAACTTAGCAATTAGGTACAATGAACTTTCACCAGCGTCTTGTCTGTTTAAAATTTCCACTTTTTGCGATAACTCCAAAGTTGTTCTTTTCCTCTTATTCCCATCATCTTTTGCACGAATACAAGCCATTAGGGTGAAATAAGTATAAGCAATTATCCAAATTAAATTTCCTGAAAAACAGAAATTTCAAATCAGTTACATATCACCCAAATAGATCAAATATACACATCAAAATCATGTCCGAATATGCGGGATTCCGGATATGCGGGATTCCGGATGTGCGGGATTCCGGATATGAGGGATTCCGGATACGAGGGATCCTACTGTATTTATAAACACACTCCAATATATATATACACCTTGCCTACCGAACGCTCCTTTGTGGCCGAGAGGTTAGGCACGTCAGCGTAAATGACGGTTCCGTATAGGATGCAGTTTCGAATCCTGTCAAAGGACAAATATTTTCTATGAAGATTTCTCGGACATTCAGGCCGGTAAATGTTATTTAATACTGTTTATTATAAACAGAGCATTTACTTAAATACTTGTATCTATAAAAAAGAACGTTAAACATAAAAAAAATGTCTTTAATAAATAAATTGTCGGACTTTGTCCATTTCTTAATAATAATATATATATGTGCACCCTTGAGTATATCAATTGAAACAACTTCTTTAATTTTCTTTCTTTCAATATACGGTTAGTTTTAGACCGACTGGAGTGACAGGGTTTAATCGATTTCTATTTTTTCCTCAGATTAGGTCATTTGCATTGATGTGCAGTAATATGAATCTATTTTCGGGGTGCATGATGAAATTTGTTTCGCCTTAAAAAATATTGCGTCTTTCGTGATTGCATCAAATTTTCATCAAGCCCAGACACTATTGTCTCGACTGTCGATTAGTTGTCCTGCAGCCATTGTCTGCAGTGGACGTTACTCCAAGGACGCGTAAGAAAATTGAAATGCTGTACGAACACACTGGAAAGCCATACCTGTGAGAAAATTAAAGTACTATCGACTGGCTCGGAAACTCCCGATTTAAATCCAATCGGGAATCTGGTCATTCTGCAAGAAAAGACTTCATGGAATGGACATACGAAGTACGAACATGTGCACTGGGTTATGTTTCATAGGAGAAATATGAAAAATAAATAAATAATAACGGAATTATTCGTTTTGTTTCAATTAATTTTCAGAAGGGTGTATATGTTTAAACAAAGGTGACGTTATTTTATATGCCTTTAAGGACTCCCTTTCAACCAACAATTTTTCAAAAGGTAGAAGGTGGCGCATTTAAGTAAACTCAAGACATTTTTTTGTAGTTGTGTCTTGAGTTTGCTTAAGTGCGCCAACGTGAAACCTTTTGAAACAGTATTGGCTGAAAATGAATCCTTGAAAATATATAAAAAATGACGTCTGCTTTGTTCAAATCTGTATTTCATAGATTGATTTATCCGCTGTCTACGCATTATAAGCTTCTTCTGATAATTTATAGCCAGAAAATATTTCTTTTAGATTGTACGAATTTTTTTTTTGAGAAATATAAATGATTTATTCAAATAAGTCTTACTAATTAACCCATAGCTGAGGGAGCATTTGCAAAAGTATTTGCGTAAACGGTAACTGGAAATGGGTTCTCCGATTAACAATTCCGAGTCGTTATCCATTACACCACCCGCACATGCAACCTTACAGCACCGGATTACAGGTTCCATGTGGTCAACCGTCCAGGTACTAACAAGGCTCGACGTTGCTTAACTTGGTTGATCGTACGGGAACGAATGTTTCAATGTGATATGACCGTATGTCATTTCTACATGCACATCCAGGCTTCAGGCCCTTGGTATACCGAAGTGGTTACCCTTTCAGGCAATAACGAGGCTGGACGTTGCTTAACTTTGTTGATCGTGCGGGAACCAATGTTTCAATGTGATATGGTCGTAAGTCATTTCTACATGCACATCCAGGCTTACAGCCCCTGGTATTCCTATGTGGTCACCCTGTCAGGTAATAACTATACTCGACGTTGCTTAACTTGGTTGATCGTACGGGAACCAATGTTTCAATGTGATATGTCCGTAAGTCATTTCTACATGCACATCCAGGCTTCAGGCCCCTGGTATTACATAGCGATCACCACTCTAGGTACTGAATAGCCTCGACGTTGCTTAACTTTGTTGATCGTTCGGTGACTGTTATTTCAACGTAATGTGGCAGTAAGCTGTGTCTCATTTATACCACAAGGTATGAAAACAAATATTTCTTGCGCTAAGACAAATTTGAGCCTACAAGTACGTGATAAAAAGACAATGGTAAACTTCTAGAAATCTTTTTGACTGGAATTCAAGAACTAATTTTGTCATAAATTATGGTTGAAAATTCTTTCTGATAGCTTCCTATCTGCCGTAACACACACCGAAAATATATCGTCCCTTAAATGTTGTGCTGAAAGCAATCAGGCTGCCTTAACTTTAGGATTTAACGATGTTCAGGCAGAATAATTCATTTTTGCCATCTCCGCTTGAGATATCGTCTTCATCTTCCAAAACTGAATTCACGTTTTATTGGATCCTTTTGATGCACAGATAAGCATAATACGATCATCGTAAATATATCCAAAATACGCGCATCTTTGTTAAGATATCCAAGTAGGATAAGAATTCTGGCGTAAAATCATGTAACACCTGCGGCCTGAGAGCACCCAGTGACGTCGACTGGTACTTCGTTTTCGCATACCCACTGTTCTTTCTTCGACGCCCATTGCCACGTCTTTCCCCGCTTTACAATTTCCATGCTACTTGTACAGGGTGCGATGGATAAATTGCCGTTTAAATGACGCAAAAAATGAAAATAACACCACATCTGATTTTAACAATATTTACTAAAATGACACAACAAATTTCTTGAAATACTAAAGAGTAAATTTATTCAATAAAATCGCCATTGGCTTCTCATTGGACGGTCTCATTGTTTAATTTGTTGAATGCTGCCATAATCCTTGGCTTCAAAGGTCATCTTTGGTGTTACAAGGAATTACGTTGGTCTCTTGCTCAACTGCACCCCACACATAATAATCAAGAGGTTTGCAGTCTGGGGAGAGATAGTCAGATATAAGAGGTGATGTGGTCGCAGTAATTGTCTGACAGCCATGATTAGGTTAACCAGCTTGTGTGGCATGGTGCAGAATCTTGTTGCCAGACATAGTGTCTCCCAGCAGCCACCCTCTTGATCCTTATGAATCACTACCTCCTCAAGGTATTTGATGTAGGACTCCATGTTGAGTCTGATGCCTCCACCAGCAAATTCGGGAGTTCTTTTCTTATCTGCCGTACCTTCGTAATCACCATTAGACTCACCCAACTCTTTCCGAATCCTCTGCACCCAAACATTTTGAAATGTTCACACTGGAGCTTCAGGCGCGAATGCCAAGCAGTACGGCATGCCGTTTCGAAATTTCTGTCGGAGTGAATTGTGTAGTGGTCTTTTTCTCACAGACGGTGCCCAACTGACCCTACTTTACTGTGTTGTCGACAAAATAAAAAACAAACAACGCGCATGCGCGAAATTAAAATATATATATATAAAAAAATTACCTATCGCACTTTTGTAAGGTGATTTTCTTAGTGTAGCTTAGGACTGGCACAAGGCCGGAAGCATGGAGCACCCAGTGAGGATGGAACTCACTATTCAGTCGTAATTGATCTACAGATATGAAATATATAGAAATGGTGATTTTTTAAGAGTAGTTTAGGTGTGGCACAAGGCAGAAAGTATGGAGCACCCAGTGAGGAACGAACTCACTATTCAGTCGTAATTGATCAACCGATATGGAATATAAAGAAATGGTGATTTTTTAAGAGTAGCTTAGATGTGGCACAAGGCAGAAAGTTTGGAGCACTCAGTGAGGATCCATCTTACTATTCAGTCGTAATTGATGAAGCGAGATAAGCTTGTTAAAAATTACGCTATGTCGAGGCGCCCTAAATGATTTTCTGTGCATAGTTTAGATGTGGCACAAGGCCGAAATTATGGAGCTCACAGTGAAGATCGAAACTCGCTACTCCGTCGTAATATATCTAGCCAGACAGGCTTGCTAACTATTATATCACACCGAAATAGTCGGCATTGCTTGTATACTGTAATATCAGTAAACTTAAAGTTCTTCTTGTCCGTAAACTCCACTTAAAAAAAGAAAAAAGAAAAAAAAAAGGGATTGTCAAGTGTCAAAAGTACGGTTTTTCTCTAAACCCGCTATTATTTTAACTATCTTCGTTACTAGATTGGCAGTTCGGTCTCATTAGTTTTTACTGTTGAAATAGCTAGGTGTACGCGTAAGTTCTATTCTGATAGTGTCCTTTCTCGTACTTCTCCCCTGTGGAACTATCTTCCGACTTCTTGCTATCCCGTCACCGACAATCTTTAAAAGTATAAATTCAACGCCAATCGCCAATCTTTGTCTTCCTGAAACATGTTCTTGTTTTGTATTTTATCACTAAAGTCTTCTCATTCGTTTTCATTCCCGGTAACCCATTGCGTCTTCCTGATTATCTCCCCTTGCTTAGGATGAAATAATTTTAAAAAATTACAGTCAAACCTCTCATCAGGTTAAAGCCGATTGTCCATAGATTAGGGATTATTTTTTAGTTATAAAACTACTATAGTAACTACCAGTTGTTATGATCATAATGTAAATACTATAAACCTGACTATATGGCATAAATAAATATATACTTAATATAGATATATTAATCAAAATAATCGGAATAATAGATCTACTTTCTCACGCACACGCTAATGTATCGTACTTTCCGTCTTTGTTTACAATTGAAAGGCCCGCCACCGACGCCAAGCGAACAGTTTGAGAACTAATACGACTCGTTCCGCTAAGACTGTAAATTTTGAAATACATCGCTAACGCTTTGGGAGTTTTTTTTCTTTAGATATTTTTTTTTTTATTTTGCCTGCAGATTTTGTCCGTTGTATCCGAAGTCTGTTAATGAGAGGTTTGCCTGTACTAACTCTTCGCCCGTAGTGGAAAAGGGCAACCCTAACCAACAGAGGTTTCTAAGAGCTATTTAAAGTTCGTCCAGAGAATAGAGCCATATTCGTTTAACGCAAATCTCTACATTGATACTCATGCTCGACAACAAGATGGCAGATATCATGAATGTATGGATGTATCTATGTATATAATCTAAAAGGTCACAAACAGAAGCAAACCAACTATGCCAACCTGCCTCGTCGTTCTGCCAGCAAGAGCTGTGTAATTTGCAACAGGGTTTGCAAACTGAACAGGAATATGGTGGTACACTTGGATATCCAGTCACCCCAACCAAGTTTATCTTGCATATATCCCTATGGAATCGAATGTTGGTCGCAAGAATCATCTTAGGGGCCATGCACGCCGTAACGAGACGGAAGCCATTACAAGGAATGCGAGGGGGTGAAGAGGCGTCTCTCATCTGTCTAAGATGTGATAATATATATATATATATATATATATATATATATATAAAGGCAGGATGTTGTGTGTGTGTGTAATGAATGCACGGCCGCAATTTTCGACGGATATGCACCAAAATTTACATGCACATACTCCAAGTTAGCGAGAAGGCCAAGACCGACTTTGCATTTCCCAACTCACATCGATAGTGGAAATAATCGATGTTTCATGCTTCTACGGCAGTTTTCATGTAGTTTGCGGCCATTTTCTACTGGCCAGAGTGAGAGGCTATAGCTGACTGCCACGAATAGGCAGGAAGATTCTATTGGCCAGCGTGAGAGCCAACGACTGACTGACACGAATGTTAACTAGTATGCTAGCATGCAAAAAAATCTATAGCTGCATTCATCACAAGTGGGAAAAATTTCAAACTGCATGGCACTTTACTCCAGTTGGCTCATTTGCTTGGTTAAACTCAACGTTGATTCTGATTCCGCAGAACTGGGTTGGGTGTGAATAAGTATTTGTTGTTAACATTCTTTTTTCATTCAGTTTTTCCAGTTACGAGTCCTTTTTTAAAGCTGATCGTTTTGTGTTCATTTTGTTTAGTTCTTTTTTTCGTAACAGATTTAATGTTTAGTATAGAGCTTAGAAAAAATTCGCAGTGTGAGATAGGCAAGAAGTAAGGCATGTAGCAACATCAGCACGGCAAAGGGCACTCCTTTAGAGGCAAGGAAGGGCAAAAATATTTTAAGTCAAGTGATAGCGATTGCTGTATGAGTCGTACGATTTTTTAATCAAGCACGGGCAACGCCGGGCCATGCTGCTAGTATATATATATATATATATATATATATATATATATATATATATATATACAATTATAGGATTGGTGTATACGGAATAAATTCCAATCACCAACAAACTTTTAGCAAAGAACTTATGGCTTTATCTAACAGATTCAGCTGTAAAATGAAAACTTGCTGCCAATCTGTTATCGCGTTTAAATTTTTAAAATTCTAAGTAACATAGACGAAAGTGATATTTATTTCTGCTATGTACAGAAATGTAGCACGAGGCTAGCCACAAACACTGATCCAAACATACAACAATATTCCTTACACAAAAACAGCACATTCTTACTTACCTTTCTTACTACATTCACTATAATACCTCATTGTCTCCATGAAAGTCCTGACTAATCTCCTTATGTACAATTAATTGTTTGTGCGAGGAGGACAATAAAACAACAATTTAAAAGTAGCCCCTAAGTGTATTTCCAATATAAAAACAAAACTATTTACAAGAAACTAAACAAAATAATCTTAATAATAAAACAAACCCACAATCTCTAAATGTGTCGGAAACATCAGTTAACTGGACGAAATTAACGCGGGACTTTAATAAGATAACAAACAATCATTCATCCGAAACACTCACTGATACATACACTCATTCATACACAACAAAAAATACGAGAATCGCACACGAAACGAAAGGCGCCCCGCATCCACCAGAGAACTGACATTCCTGACCATCTAACGAGGGAGGGGATAAGAAATTAAACCAAAGAAAAATGGCGACAGAAATGAAAGAGACTAATAGCATAGGCGAAAGTTCATCAGAACAATTACCATGAAAGAATTTATAAAAAGGCAGAGGGAAGCCACATTTTCGAAGGTGGGAATCTAACTGAAGGCGATATGCCAGGTGAGGACCAGTAACATTGCAGATTCTTTTTTGGATTTTATCAAGAATCTCTCCATATATAACAAGCGCACCAGAGGACATGACGTAGCAATATTAGAATCATGGTAGACTTGTAACTATGTAGAATAGGTTCTGACAAGAAAGATTGTCTAGCGCGGCATAGTGAACCAACTTTCCAGACTGGAGACTTAGCAGTTGATTCCATTTACTCTTTCCAGTCTAAATCAGCTGAAAATTTTAGTCCGAGAAGGCACAATGAGTCAATATCTTGGAGGTTAGCATTAGCCATGCTGACGGAAGTTAAAAAAGGATTGGAGACGACAGAATCAAATAAGTACAGAACTTTGATTATGAGGGTAGTGGAGATCAATTTGACATTGAAATCGGAAGATGTGTCCTGAAGGCTAAGGAAATGATGAAAACCTCAGAAACTATAATGAAAAATGAAGAAAAGTTTACGTGACTGTTCGTTCTTTTTTTTTTTTCGTTTTTTTTTTCACTTCATTTTACTTTTTTTTTCTCCATCTTTTTTTAAAAATTATTTTTCTTTCAATTATTTGACAAATCTTCTTCGTTTTTCTTTTTTTGAATTCCTTCTGTTGATAAGATTTCTTCTCCAGCTATTCGGTCAAAACTTCTTTGATTTCATTGCCTTTCAATTTTCATTTTTCTGCTTTTTTTCTGTCTCCGTTCTTATCTTTTTTCTTCTTTTTCCTAGCATTTTCCTTCTTTTTTTTTCCATATCATTCTCCCCCCGCCGCCATTTCTTTTTTCCTTTATTTTCCTTCTTCCCGCGACATTTTTTTTAAAATCGTATCTTTACTTTCTTTTTCTTCACACTTTTCTATTTTCTTTCCCTCGTCATTCGATTTTCTTTCTTTTTCTCATCTTCATTTACTTGTCTTCTTCTTTTATTGACTTTTCCTTTCATTACTTCTTCCTTTTATATCCCTTTCCTTTCTTCTTTTTGTTGTTTTTGTCTTTCTTTCTTTCTTTCTTTCTTTCTTTCTTTCTTTCTTTCTTGTTCCTCATTTTCTTTTAATGTCTCTTTCTTTTTCTTCATTGTCTTTTAATGTCTCTTCTTTCTTTTTTCTTTCTTTCTTTCTTCCTTTGTTTTTCTTCGTTGTCTTTTAATGTCTCTTCTTTCTTTCTTTCTTTTTTCTTTCTTTCTTGTTCTTCACTGTCTTTTGATGTCTCCCTTTCTTTCTTTCTTGTTCCTCATTTTCTTTTAATGTCTTTTTCTTGTTTTCTTTTTCTTTATTGCTTTTTAATGCCTCTTCCTTCTTTCTTTTTTCTTTCTTTCTTGTTCTTTTAACGCCTCTTTCTTTATTTCTTTTACCTCATTGTCTTTTAATGTCACTTCTTTGTTTCTTTTTTCTTTCTTTGTTTCTTTCTTTCTTTCTTTCTTTCTTGTTCTTCATTGTCTTTTGATGTCTCTTTTTCTTTCTTTCTTTCTTTCCTTCTTTCTTGTTCCTCATTTTCTTTTAATGTCTCTTTCTTTCTTTTTCTTCATTGTCTTTTAATGTCTCTTCTTTCTTTTTTCTTTCTTTCTTTTTCTTCGTTGTCTTTTAATGTCTCTTCTTTCTTTCTTTCTTTCTTTCTTGTTCTTCATTGTCTTTTGATGTCTCTTTTACTTTCTTTCTTTCTTTCCTTCTTTCTTGTTCCTCATTTTCTTTTAATGTCTCTTTCTTGTTTTCTTTTTCTTTATTGTTTTTTAATGTCTCTTCCTTCTTTCTTTTTTTCTTTCTTTCTTGTTCTTTTAACGCCTCTTTTTTTCTTTCTTTTTCCTCATTGTCTTTTAATGTCACTTCTTTGTTTCTTTTTCTTTCTTTCTTTCTTTCTTTTTCTTCATTGTCTTTTGATGTGTCTTTTTCTTTTTCTTTCTTTCTTTCATGTTCCTCATTTTCTTTTAATGTCTCTTCCTTTCATTCTTTTTCCTCATTGTCTTTTAATGTCTCTTTTTCTTTTTTCTTTCTTTCTTTCTTTCTTTCTTTCTTTTACCGTCTCTTTGTTTATTTTTTAATTTTCTTGTTTCGCTTTGCCATTTAATTATCTTTCTTTCTTTTCTTGTCTCTCCCCTCTCTCTCCCCTCCCCTCTCCCCTCTCTCTCCCTCTCTCCCCTCTATCTTTAATTGCACTTTCTTTCTTCCTTGATCCTACTTTCCCTTTTTCATTTTCAACTTTTTCTTTCTTCCTTCTTTTCTTTTAAATGTCTCTTCTTTCTTTCTTACTCTTTTGTCTTTTAATATATATATATATATATATATATATATATATATACACACACACACACACATATATATATATATATATATATATATATATTCTTGCTTGAATAATATAGTTTATAATTGCAAAGACGAAAAGTGAATCCTTTCCTGTTGATAATCTACCCACTTTCAAACATGAATGACAGTGTAGCGTCGAGTTTACTCTTTCGATTGAGTCACGTAAGTCGGCAGGCGCACGTCTAGCCACGAGCTTGGCGCCATATTATCCGATCGAAGCCAAACACTGACGAGATGTCATCGGTGGGAGCTAATGACATCCCGGCTGAAGAGCGAAACGCGTTCTATGGATGGCTTCATTATCGACCAAGAGGACACAGTCGCCATACAGTAGTCATCATCATTAAATACAGCAATAAGAACGCCATTAGTGTTCGTACTTAACTAAAGAGAACGATGGTAGAGGCAGATCAATTGTAAGAGGGATGCTGACAACACGCCTATTTATCTTATAAATAGCTTGTTCTGCTTCATCATCATCATCCTCATCTTTATCTTCTTCTTTCTCCTCCTCATCATTCTCCTAATCATCATTCTCCTCCAACTCATCATTCTCCTCCAACATCATCATCATCATCATACTCCTCCTACACCTCATCACCCTCCTCTCATCCTCCTCCTCCTCCTCCTCCCTCATCATCATCATCATCATCATACTCCTCCTACACCTCATCACCCTCCTCTCCTCCTCCTCCTCATAATCATCCTCATCGTAATCATCATCATCCGAACCCACATCATCATACTCATCATCATCATCCTCATCCTCCTCCTCCTCATCATCATTCTCCTCCTCATCATCATCATGATCCTCCTCCTCCTCATCATCATTCTCCTCCTCCTCTTCCTCATCCTCCTCCTCCTTTTCATCATCATCATCATTTCTCTTATAATCATCATCACCATTTTCCTCCTCCTCATCATCACCCTCCTACTCTCCTCTTGATCATCATTATCCTCATCATCATCATCATCATATTCATCATCCTCTTCCTCCTCCTCCTAATCATCATCATTCTCCTCCTCATCATTATCATTAACATCCTATTCCTCATGATGATGATGATGATGATCATCCTCCTCCTCCTCCTCTCCATCCACCTCCTCCTCCTCATCATCATCCTCATCGTAATCATCATCATCCGAACCCACATCATCATACTCATCATCATCATCATCATCCTCCTCTTCCTCCTCCTCCTCCACATCATCATGATCCTCCTCCTCCTAATCATCATTCTCCTACTCTTCTTCCTCATCCTCCTCCTCCTC
>CAHIKZ030005119.1:370000-372500 GCA_903632075.3 Acanthosepion pharaonis
AGGCTAATAGATAATTTAATCACACAAACCGTGACCCAACGTTTCCGAGAGCTAGAGTCACAAAATGGCTTCCTCAGAGAAAGAAAGTACTGAAAGGAAATGAACGTCTTTGTTCCTTCATAGCGTGATTTAGAGCGTTGTGTGAAATGTTCAACGAACTTCAGAAACGATGAGTAATTTGAAAGACAGACAGAGATTTTTTCCTAACAGTTGTTATAAATCTGGACATTGGTTGTAGTGCTATTATTTCCAGTCCTTTCATGCTTGTAAAACATAAAAAAAAATCAAATTGTTATATTGGTCACACAACCACTACAATATCTTAACAGTTATCAAGGCTTAGTTCTATTCCTTCTCGGCATTCTCGGTGCCGATGTCTTGCGACGTAGCTGGAGTGTCCTCTCCAGTGCGCTACCAGACTCGGCGGGATATATGTAGAACTAGGGCTGCCCAGACGTCTAGTTCCCCCCTCTTGGCATTTCTAGCAGAGTCCAAAGGAGAGGATGAGCCAATACAGTTTGGTACCAGCGCGGCTGCAGAAATTGCCGGAAGATAGCACTGACTGCCGTCCATCCGCCTTAGGGGCTCCACTCCGGATTTGTGTAGGGTTTACTCCTTAGTCTTCCCTTCTCCCGAAGGTTTCCACAAGGCAGTGGAGCTATTTAACCCATAGCTGGGGTTTGGTTCATGGGCACCAGGGCGTGTCCACACACCGGTGTGCCTGCATGACGCATGTTAAGGGGTCAAACTCCTCCCCCGTCCCCTGTAGATTAGCCCGAGTCCGCAAGGTGCTCGGTTGCCATGTGTCGCCACGGGGAGTCACTACATAGGGCTTGCTGATGGTGAGGCTATATGCTGGCAGGGGAAGACTTACACACTCGGCTCCCCCTTTCACATTTCTGCATTTAGCATTTAATTCTATTAATACGAATATTAATCAACAAAACGCAATAGTCGATAATTTTACTACTAGCATGAGAAAAGTACCTTTTCAATGTGCCGTACCCCTATAGGACGTTATCGATCATGGGTCTCCCCAATTTCCTGTCATTTTTAACTCTTTGGTCTTTTTCTTATCTCTCTGAAACCCTGTTCTGTCATCCATTTGCCCTAGCTCGCGAGGTAGGTCAGGTGTTGTCTTCTTCTGTCCCTCTTGCCTTCAATCTGTCCTGTGAGTATCAAATTTTCCAAGCTCTCTTTCTTCATTATTTACTTTAGAAATGTCGCCTATCTCTTTCTGGTGTCAAATATGTGTTCTTATTAACTCTGAAACTTCGTCGTTGCTCACATATCGGTTCATGAAATTCCCAGCGTCCTCCTGTAGAACCACACTTCTTTTCTCTTTTTCATCAGTGAAGAGATTGTCTAGCATTCACTAGTAAATTCTAATATTCGGTCGTGTTAGATATAGATCTAATATTCACAATTCCTACACTTGCCCTCTCTACCTCATTCAAAAAGTGGCGTATTTTTGTTTTATGTATGTAAATAACTTTTTCTCAGTTATATTAACAACAGATTTTATTAATAGCATTGAGCAGGGATGCTGAAGGCAGCTATCTTCGCTTTGACTAGAACAATTTACTGATGCCTTAAGGGACCCCTCAAGGCCAGATGACAGCCCGTTGCTGAGATAAACGATGTCGAAAATTTGTTGTTTAGCTTCTCAAGAAGGACAACACAACACCAATACCTTCAAAACAGGAACCGTGATGATACTACAGTACTGTTCTCTGTCCATCTCAAAGATTTTACAAGTAAGTAAATTCTACAAACGACTTTCCACAGGATTCGAATACAAAATCTCTACTTCTAAACTGTTTGTACATCAGTGTAATGTATATTAAAATTGTAATGAGATTTTATGGATACCACATATATATATATATATATATATATATAGAAGAGAAATATACGGAAAAAACAAACAAAAATCCTAATATGCAATTATGCTGATTTAATGTTGATGTTAATTGCATATTAGGATTTTTTGTTTGTTTTTCCGTATATTTTTCTTCATACTGTCGGATCTATATCCATATATTTATATATATATATATATATATATATATATATATATATATATATATATATATATATATATATATATAGTTAGTTCAGTTTATGCAAAACTAGGTAATCCGTATGGGTAGACGCAAGGAGGATGATATCGGAGAGCTCAATGTAAAATTCAGAGCAAATATGTTTGAATAAAAAACAGACCACCTTAAGGTTCCATGTAATAAATTATTTCACCACAGCCCTTTTAAAGGGCTCTGGATCATCAGACTTTATTTCCAAAGGCTGAAATGAAAAATCTGAAAGAAAGATCCAGAGCCCCTTAAAAGGGCTGTGGTAAAATAATTTATTACATGGAACCTTAAAGTGGTCTATTTTTTATTCAAACATATATATATATATATATATATATATATATAATGATGAAAACGGATACTTTAGAAATGCATAGTAACATTTTATTTCGCGAGATCAAATCGTT
>CAHIKZ030005119.1:375000-445000 GCA_903632075.3 Acanthosepion pharaonis
TTTACTGCATGTTAGTTTTGAAATTTCTGGAGTTTGTTTTTTTTTTTATTGTGGTTTATAAATTACTCGTGCATATAGCTTAAATTAATTGTGTTTTATTGAATATCTTATGTAATTTTTGAATTTTGGGGGAAGTGTTTATTAAGTAATTTAAAAAATATTTTCCTTGTTTTACACTTTACCTCTAAGTTAAAATTGTGGTATTAAACCAAATAATATTTGATTTCTTTTCCTATGTTAGCATTTATGTATGTATATCAGTATCTGGCCACCTCATCAGTGATATATATTTGTATGACCGATGCATATCTACTCATACTTTGTGTATAAAATGTTTTCAGTCTATGGGCTATATTAATGCCTATAGTGGACCTTGGAGAGTTGACAAGATCGACTTATTTCCTACCTATTTCTAAGCAATCCATTAATTGTATTCGTAAAAAGTGTTAAAGTGTTACATACAGCTTAGGATCGGAGTGTAGTATCAGCTGTTCATCCTCTATTTTTTTTCAAACTTCAGAGACGCAAGACGGACCAACTTTCACAAGTGCTGACTTATGCCTGAAGATGCTAATAAATTCCCTTTTATCATATACGAAATATGGGTAAAAATCAAAATATTTCAGAAACTTTATTTTTCAATTTGTTAATATAGTACTCATCCATTCTAACGTATTTATTTAATATTATATATATATATATATATATATATATATATATATATATATATATATATATATATGTGTGTGTGTGTGTGTGTGTGTGTGTGTATATATATATATATAAATAAAAGAAAGAACAGTAAGATATGAAAACCCTTCTTCAAACGTAACTAATAACTGATACATCAAAATACAGCGATAATGAACACGCAAACACCCCTTGTCTGGATGAATGGATTTCTCTGTATCCTTGGAAACGTGAATTATGAATTTTGCGGTGCCTTTAAAACCCAGGATGAAATGGAACTAATGTCTTTAATTTAATTACAAAGTTAAATTCGAAGCTTTTAGCTTCAATTTTTGAAACATGGTTAGAACTGTGTAGCGAAAAAAAAAACATATTTCAAATCAATTAATTTATAATATATATATATATATATATATATATATATATATATATATATATATATATATATGTGTGCATGTAAGCTATTCATCCACATTAAATTTTCAATATATTTTAATATTCTGTCTTTTACGTTCTTTAGTTTCACTACACATTCGATTTTTCTTATTTTCTCACTTCTCGTGATCATATTTATCGAATACAGTAACGCCCTAAGAAGCTAATGACATTTTCATCTTTGCATTGATGTACACAGACTCGCATTGCAAAAGCAGAATAAAAACGAGCATAAGAAGAAAAATACAGATGCACACTCCCCGTAATCACGTTGTCAATATTGTATATAGCGAATTAGATATGATTCAGAGATGCGCGCATATTGGACGCCATCTTGGTAATGGCGCATGCGCTTTAAAGGAGACTTTTTTTTTTCTCGCGCCATAACATTGCAATTACAGTATTGTGGCTTCACGCAATATAATCGTGCAGTACATCAAACATCAAATTGATAATGTTGTTTTATAATGAAATAATACTGGTTCTTCTCCCCATCCATTCCATAGAATGACAGAAGACAGAAAACAGAAGAATACAGTTTGGGTAATAGTCTAATGAATGTAAATTCATAAGCCCTGTCCTTGATAAGAATAAAGCATAATTCAGTCTTGGGTCGCCATTTTTATTTATTTATTGAATAGTCAGATTTAAAAGATTGACATCGCGGGCAGACGAGAATCAAACGAGAATTTAGATATGTTCGTCAATTACCTCAGCCCAAACAGTTTACCGTCGATCACCACCGCTACCCAGAAGACTCCCCACTCCCAGTGATACGTCTAAAACTTAAGTGTCTCTCTTTCTACAAGCATAG
Organism: Acanthosepion pharaonis; assembly: GCA_903632075.3. Lineage (NCBI taxonomy): Eukaryota > Metazoa > Mollusca > Cephalopoda > Sepiida > Sepiidae > Acanthosepion > Acanthosepion pharaonis. Next base: position 376,940 of record CAHIKZ030005119.1, read on the forward strand.
ACACAAATATCCTCACGATAAATTTAGATATATATAAAAGTCTATAATACTAGGGGAGCATTTCGAACAGTAATATGTGAAACCAGGTAAATAAATAAGGTTAAAGAAGAACGGCGCCACACAGTCTTTTTAAATTTCCTCTCCATTCGGCTTCTTGCTAGCCTAACCTGAGTTAACCCGTATCCTGCAGGCATCAGTTAAAAACTGACACCTTCTTTATATATATATATGTATGTATATAAGGGGCGCGACGGATGAATTGTCGTCTGAATGACACAAAGATTTTAATAGAGATATTTACAAAAATTACACAAAAATATCTTGAAATGCGAAAAGTAAATTCATTCAATAAAATCGCCATTGGTTTCAACCACGTACTCCAGACGACTGCGGAATCTTCTGCAACTCTTCTTGACGGTCTCCTTGTTTATGTTGGGGAATGCCACCGTAATACTTGCAGTTCATCTTTGGTGTTACAAGGAGTCTTATTGGCATTTCGCTCAACTGTGCCTCACACATAATAATCAAGGGGGTTGCAGTCTGGGAAGTTTGGTGACCAGGTGTAAGAGTTAATGTGGTCGCAGAAATTGTCTGACAGCCATAACTGGGTCCTCCTGCTTGTGTGGCATAGTCCAGAGATAGGGTCTTCCAGTAGCCACCCTCTTGACCCAGGGCAGCACTATCTCCTTAAAGCACTTGATGTAGGCTTCCGTGTTGAGTCTAATACCATGTGGGAAGATGAACGGAGGCATAACGTCGCCATCATTAGTGATCACTCCAAACATTTTCGTAATCACCATTAGACTCATTCATCTATTTCCGAATCTTTTGCACTGTCCTCAGATTGACACCCAATCAATCTGAAATGTTTGTACTGGAGATTCCGGCGTGAATGCCAAGCAGTATAGCATACCATTTGCAAATTTCATAGTATTATGTTTCTTACAGAAGGTGCCCAACTGACCCTACTATACGGTGCTGTCAACAGAATGAAAAACAAAAAACAACGCGCATGCGCGAAATTAAATATATAAAATGGCGACAATTTACCCATCGGTCACTGTATATATATATATATATATATATATATATATATATAGAGAGAGAGAGAGAGAGAGAGAGAGAGAGAGAGAGAGAGAGAGAGAGATGGAGAGAGAGAAGGAAAATATCCATAGTGTCTGTTTGGTTAATTCTTCAGCCATTTTCATGTTTTTTTTTTTTTGTTTTTTGTTTTTTTTGTTAATTGTTGGCCTTTTATTTTCACAATTGTCTCTTAAGTTGTAATTGCGTGAGGCATAATATATGATAGTACCTTTTATTCCGAGCTCCGCAAAAGATACGTGGCAAAAATTTAAGTTGGATTTGTTCTACTTTAATATAACCTTTAATGTATTCTTTCTGTTGTTTAAATACATATCTGGGGAATATAGCAATTGTCGGCCCTGGGCAAAGTTGTGCTTGGCCCAAAACAGCTGCCCAGACAACAGTCACTGAGGGTAACTCTGTAGTGTTGTGAGATGACTACACTCTACACACTTTCCTTCCAAGTAGTGATATAATCAACGGAAGTGAGCAAGAACATTATATCTTAGTGCGCATGCGGCTTTACTTTGTGTACTTTAGGTCTGTTACCGTAGCAACAGCCTGGCAATTTTATCGGATCTCGTACACACACACACACACACACACACACACACACACACACACACACACACACACACACATATATATATATATATATATATATATATATATATATATATATATATATATACTTAGTTGCATGGAAGTAGATTGCAGCTCCGGGTTTCACGCTTTTGCGATCACCAGACAAACTGGTTTAATTTTTTCCAAAGTGAATCTATTTTTGCTTATTTGTGTTTGATTATTAGTGTGGGGGTGGATGGGGCAATTTTCTTCTGTGTTTTTTTAGGAGGACACTCTCACATGCATACACACATACACACGAGTGTATACATTTTAGTTAGATGTGAGTGTGTCAACCCAAACAAACACAGAAGAAATCCCCCCTGCACCACACACAAATAAGAATAAATAGATTAACTTTTGAAAAAATAAAAAAATATCTATATATATATATATATATATATATATATATATATATATAGATAGATAGATAGATAGATAGATAGATAGAGAGAGAGCAAGATAGATAGATGAACATATGCATATATAGATATGTATATAAACTATATTAGCAAAATGGGCATATTATATGAAAAAAGAAGCATCAGTTTAAACTAACAAAAGGAAGATATGATTATGAACAAATACGATGTAAGTATATAATATAGATAAATGTATTTAACCCAGATCCATATTTTATTTAATCCTATTCATAATAATCCTAGCATTTAAGGATTCTGATAAAAACCTTAAACCATGGAATCGCCACCTTTTTTTGCATCATCACCCATTTTCAGATGGAAAAAATTTTCAACGACGACCTGTATAGTAAATATTCAAACGCATAACAAAATTGTTTGGTAAAAGTTTGTTACTGGTTCGTATACTGACTTTATGATGCAGCAAAGAATACCAAAGACTGGTAACAAATAACACTAACGGCAATTGTTAATGCCGTATTAAAAAACAAACGAAAACAAACTTGACTATTAAAAACTGTATATATAATCTAGTTTTATGGTCAGGGTTAATTCAGTTTTATTGTTGTGGCTAGACTTTATAGTGTTGCCAAAAAAATTAAATGATTTTTGATCATAGTTATAAAATTTTACAAAAATGCTCTACTAGCAATCATTGTTTTGTTGTTCTTGGTCTTCCCTTCTGATTTATATCCGAAAAAGAAAAGAAAAGAAGTCTTATTTCGTCCTAAAACTATTCCAATGTTAATGACCCTTCTCAGAACTATAGAAAATACATATTCGGAATTCCTCATATCCGGAATGACTTATCCGGAAATGATTTTGATGTGTATATTTGAACTATTTGTGTGATATGGAACTGATTTGAAATTTCTGTTTTTCAGTAAAGTTAATTTGGATAATTGCTTATACTTATTTCACCCTAATGGCTTGTATTCGTGCAAAAGATGATGGGAATAAGAGGAAAAGAACAACTTTGGAGTTATCGCAAAAAGTGGAAATTTTAAACAGACAAGACGCTGGTGAAAGTTCATTGTAACTAATGGCTGAGTTCAACATAGGAAAAGTCAACATTGTATGATATAAAATCTTCCAAAGAAACTATTCTCCAGCGTTCACACTGTCACAATGAACAAGGAAATTAAAAACATGATTGTGATGAAACCTAGACTGAAATTGAAAAAGCTATTGAAAAGGTTGTCAGTTTCATGGAAAGAAAGCCAGCATTCAGCAATGACGATTGCAATAACGCAAGCAGAATTAAAAAGTGTCTTCCGTTTAAAAAAATTTCAATAACAAAAGCAAAACAAAATACAGAAAAAGTTGATAATGACATTAGAAGAGAAAGAATCCTCATGCAACAGCGATTAAAAAATCCTCGTTACATTATTTGTTTTGCATACGTGACATACTTAATTTAATGAATTTTCATTAAGATTACATAATTTATTTCTTTTTCCTTAAAATCATTCCCATTATATTTCACTCAATATTAGCTTATTTTGTTTAATATAAAACATTGAAAAGTAATGTTAAACCTGATTTAAGTTCTTCTCAGGTATGTGCCATGCGGGATACACGCTTAGACGATCATGTATCTTTCGATACATGACTGACGAAGCCAGATTTTTTCCCGCAGAAAGGTTGCTATTTCTTTCTGCGGTAGACCAGTTGCCATCTAAGATTATAGAACTCGGTTTACCCATAGTTACCCGTTTCTTGCGGATACGAATGTCCATCTTTCCCTTTGTTTCTGACAAAATTTGCTTTTTAATACATTTTATTTTTGGAAGGCATCCTTTGCGATGTATCTGTAGATTTCGGTGCCATAAATTCCAATTTCGTTTCAAAGATTTCGCAGATGTTTAAATGCTTAACGAAAAAAAAAAAAAAACAGAAAAAAAACGATTTTACATCTGCGACGTAATTATTCTTCTATGTACCGTGTCCATTCAAAAGGTTGGCGAGCATGGCTCTCCACAATTTCCTTTTTTTTTTGTAGCTCTTAGTAATTTTTATTATTTCTCCTAAACACTGTTCTGCCCGCCATTTCCACCAGATAATTTTTTTCTTCTCCGTGTTGTGTCCTTTCATGACGTTGGCGATGATGGCTCTCCACAATTTCCTGTTTTTTATAGCCGTGAGTAAATTTTGTCTTTTTGCTATCTCTCCAACACCCTTTTCTGTCATCCATTTACACAAAGCTTCTTCTTCTGTGTGTCATGTCTCTTAAAGAGGTTGGCGATCACGGCTCTCCACAATTTCCTCTTTTTTGTAGCTCTTAGAAAATTCTGTTTTTTGCTATCTCTCCTAATCTCTGTTCTGCCATCCATTTACACCAGATTATTTTCCGTCTTCTATGTCGTGTCCCTTCATGACGTTGGAGATGATGGCTCTCCACAATTTCCTGTCCGTTGCAGCTCTTAGTAAATCTCTCCTAAACCCTGATTTGCCGTCCATTTTCACAAGCTCATTTTCTCCTACTACGTGTCATGTCTTTTCAAGAAGGTTTGTGATCAAGGCTCTCCACAATTTCCTGTCTTTCGTAGTTCTTAGTAAAACTTGGCTTGTTGCTAACTCTCCTAAATCTAGGTCTGCCATCGATTTACAGAAGCTCCTTCTCCGTTTATCTCTCCTTTGGGTTATATAGCCTTGGGTGGCAACCAGTCTAGGAGAAGGAAAATCTGAATTCAAAACCGGCCTGGAGAGGGTTGGGCACAGACACAAACTTATTATGCAGGTGTTGTTTTCTTCTTGGCTTCAATATGTCCTGTGAGTGTCAGATTTTCCAAGCCTTCTTTTCTCATTATGCGCCCTAGAGATTTCAGCTGTCTCTCTCTCTGATGTTAAGTGTCCTTTTTTCTATAATTCTATTCCTTTCGTCCGACGACGGACATGACAAACACTGCAGCTAAAAAGTTTGTTTAATATGTTTGATTTTAATACGTTACAATAGCTGCTAAAGCAAACCCCTTTCACTAACCCAGTTTAAAATACCCGCTCCAGTTGGAGGGCGAAAATACCTGGGTAGTGATACCGTGTTAGAAGAGTTCATACCCTGCATTTTAATAAATACCCACTGTGCAGCCGGTTTGAAACGAGACGCACGCCAACATCGACCATCAAACATTTTTATAACCGAGCAATTAGTCTTCTGTATTTCACACATTAACCCAGAAAACACATTACCTTTCATCTTACCGTCTTTGTTTCATATTTTCTCATCCATTCGTTAACTTATTATTTGCGTACACGGAATCTAAAAATAACAATCTTTACAATGGCGACAAAACAAGAGGAATGGGAAAAATATGGACGCTCATGCAAATCTCGTTCAAGCTTCGTCTATTGCAAGGAAATATGACTCTTTGTCTGAGTCCATTCTTCAAACCTATAAATCAACCAACCGTCCTTGTATGGAATATTGTCAAATATGGTCTGCTGCCCTGGTTGTACGTCTCAAGGTCCTCGACAAAATCCAGAGACGAATATGTAAGGTGATAGGTCCCGATCTAGCATCTAGTCTACAATCGCTATCTCACAGACGTGCTGTGGCCTCCTTCTGTCTTTTCTACAAATATTTTCATGGCAACTGTTCTGATGGGCTACTTGCGCTGGTTCCCGGACTACATGAATTTAAACGTGCTACCAGGCTGGCATTTCGGTCTCACCCTTTCACTGTCAAAACGGTTAAATGTAACTGTCTCTTCTACTGAAACAGTTTCTTCTCCTGCACTTCCCGTCTGTGGAACTCCCTTCCCCTTACTTGCTCCCTCGATGAGTATAGTCATCAAATATTCAAGTGTAATGTCAATCGACATCTGACACCCTGAGCTTGTCCCTCGTTCTTCTTTGTATCCTGCCCTTAAACACGCCTCTTTACTCTTGTTCTCAATCCTCTGTAACCCCTTGAATGCTAGTGGCACTCCCATTTTGCTTGGGGTGAAGCTCCTTAAAAAAAAATACAAATCTCGTCGGATATTGATTTCTTATTTGGCAGTAAGTAATCAGCATGTTAGCAAAGAATTTGGCAGAAATGAGTAGCTGACTGAGACTGGGGAATAACAATATTGTCCCGGTTCAAATTATTAAAATACCATCCATAAAAACCGATATCTGCTTTGTGGAACCGTCTCCCAAGAGGATGCTTCCCAAATCGCTAGAAAACTTAACCTGTTCAATTCTATGAATAAATATCATCTTCTCCCCATACCCCCATGAATTATGCCTCTTACTCTGTAGCGCTCTACCTCAAGTGTCTCTTGGGCCTTGCACAATTTGAGGGGGTCATTTTCTATGGCTTATCAATACTTTTAGGTTATTTAAAACTAAAAAATATTTTTAGATTGAGATTTTTTTAATAATAATATTTTTTTAATAATAATGGTTTAGTGGTAAAAGTCTTATTAATTAATACATAGCTGGGGGTAGAAGTGGTGTATTCATACCTCTCTTAAGGATATTTTCACGTTAGTGAGTATAACCAACTCAACGGGAACTGAAACTCAGCTCTCCGATTAAAATTTTCGAGCCATTAACTATTTACACCACCCGCACATCCAAGCTGGTATTCCCAAGTGATCACCCATTTCGGTATCGACCAGGCTCGAGGTAGCTTAACTTCAGTGTTTTCTACGGGAACAGGTGTTTCAACGTGATTTGGCCGTAAGATAGGCCTTTGGAAAGAGGGAACTTAACTGAAAAAAAAAAACAAAAACAAAAAATTGTTGTACCGTCGAGGTGAATGATACACAGAGAAGGATAAGTGTTTAATATATTTATTCAGTACCATGAATCCGGTGTTAACGGATACATACAGAAAAACACATAACAATAAGTTACAAAACAATTAACAAGACAACTTACAAGGAATAGAGGAGGGTCAAATGCTGTATAGCCAAACGAAGTAAGATCAGTCCGAATATTAAACAGCTTAGTATCAAATTATTTATTAATCAACTGCTGAAGTCCTTAATCATAGACTATTCAAGGCTATGAGCCAGGCCATCTGATAGAGTTTCTGAAGGGGTGCTAGCTACTCTACAACAAAAACAAAAACAAAAAAACATTCTCGAGTTATAGGATTCGAATCAAAGCCTTTTGGGAAGTAACGTTTTTTATTTTATCTTAAGGATGTATATTTTATGAGCAAAGAGAGTATTTGACAGTTTTTGAAAACTTCATTTCCTATGGTTTGCAACTTTTGCCCCTCTGTGTGTACACACACACACACACACACACACACACACACACACACACACATATATATATATATATATATATATATATATATCGTTGGGAAATACTATATCACAAACCAAACCTAAAAAAAACATTGAGGAACCCGGCCTTCTACCATATCGTAGATCTAAGAACCTTAAGGAAATTATAGGTAGTAACTAAATTTCAGATAAGGTAACCCTTGATAGACCAAAAATAAAAACAACCATGTAACGACAAAAGGAGCCTATGTTGTAACCACATTAGACACACCAATTCGTTCACTAGCTCAGTCACTAAATCGACTTTCAAAATCTACAACTCTAACTGTAGAAGTCCTAACATAATTTAACTATTAGAATCCACACTATTCCAGAAAAATTATGTGGGAAAATCTGAATGGCTCTTTCACTACTGAATTAATCATTATCCGAATCGGATCAAGTCAGTTTCCCGCGAAAGATTATTACCTGTAGTACAACATTTCCGCCTAGAAAAACATGATTTTAAAGGCATGCAAAATTCACTATAATTGACAAAATAGAAATAGACGGAAAAGATAACCTTAGAAAAAAAAACTAGAGGAACGTGAAGACAAATGGATTTTGCGCCTCAAAACATTACATCCAGACGGGTTTAATCACAAATTTAACAACATAGATAGAATTAATATATAACCACATAAATTAATATATAACCACCTTTCTCATCCACACAAGAAAAACATACTTGCAGAAGTGTTGAGGTCTCATACTTATACACACACTCACAAAAAATACACACATCACACACACTCCTAATGAACTAAAAGATAACATACACTTAATACACACATCACATTCCCAGCAAGCAATAAAACTGTCAAGGAGGTAATTCTTAAAGTCAGGAATCTTCCAATCTCTATCTTAAAAACAACCTGAAAGAGGCCGTTTGACCAACAGAAGGTCTGACCAAAATTAACGATAAAAAAAATAAATAAATGAAAACTACAGATAATGTTCACTTTCTTTAGAAACGGTCAGTAGTTCACTGCTACTAACAAGCAGGTATGTTTTCGCCTGATGATGACCATGCTGGTCGAAACTGGTCGGGTAACCTAATTGAAATAATATAACAAAGCTATATATAACAATAATAAAACAAAACAATATTAATATACAACCCAGTGTGTCTTAAAATTTTAATTTTTTAATATTTTTTATTGTTTGAAACACACACACACACACACACACACACACACACACACACACACACACACACATATATATATATATATATATATATATATCTTACTTATTATAAAACGCAGATTTGTGTGTGTGTGTGTGTACGTTTATATATTGGATCGGATTTCCTATTTTTCAACCGATTTCAACAAAACTTCACAGGACGACGTAAAATTACCTTGCGGTGGTTCTAACAGCGCCAAAAATTGGAAAAACACAATTGTTTTTGCACGAAATCAATTTGAAAACACGATTAAGAGGCGTCGCTGTCGAGAATGAAAGGGGGACAACTCATATCGAGTGTGTGTGTGTGTGTGTGTGTGTGTGTGTGTGTGTGTGTGTGTGTGTTCGTTTATATATGGGATCGGATTTCCTACATTTTTCAACCGATTTCAACAAAACTTCACTTTTTTGGCAGGTAGTGTTTCTTATTGTCTTGCACACTTTTTTCTTTATTTACATTCAGAATGCTTTAAAAATTCCATTTACAAGACAATTGTTTATAAAAAAAATTCTATTCAATCGGTAGAATCATAACGATTGAAAACAATGTTTTTGTTTGAGTTTGGGTTTGACCAATTCGTAAAAAAAAACAAAAACAAAAAAACTAATTAAGACATGCGTGTCCGTCAACCTTAAACAATAATCTTTGTCAATTTTATTTTTCAGTCTTTATGATGGTCGATAATTGATCTATCTCTTACTGTTACATTCCCGGGCAACGCCGGGCTCTACTTCTAGTATATATATATATGGTGTTCGGAAAGTTACTGTGGATATTCTAATATTATTTTCTAATAATATCAACTGAAGAACGAGTATTTCTCGTCGAACCCGTATTACGAGAATGTGGTAGATTCACAGATTTGTTGTGAGAGCGTTTTGCTGATAAATTTTCAAATACACCTGTTCCACATTGCAAAGCCGTTCATAAGTTTGTTGATAAATTTCATGAAAAGACGATCAGTGGAAGATACCAAACATTATGGAGGAGAAAGTGTTGGATATTTTGGAGTGAGTCCAAGAAAATCATTGCGAAAATTATAGCAGCAGCAAGATCTTGGGACTGCTCACAAGGCTGTCAGACAAAAATTAAAATTTTTCCTATACATAATAATGGTAATACAAGAACTGATCATGAAAATGATTACACTGTTGCAGATGATTTGACCAATTTATCGAAGAAGATTGTAGACGACCGGGGTGGGGACGACTTTTGTGAAGATGAAAAGAAAACACGTGCGTTTAAATTTCCCGCTAAAAGAAGGTCCAGCTACAAGAGAATGCTTGACTTGAATTAAGTCCAATTAAAGATAAAGAAGACAAACAAACAAGACCGATATATATATATATATATATATATATATATATATAAACAAATACATGTATTAAACAAAGTAATTACAAAGCACATAGACAGTTAACATTGTGTTTGTGGTTGAATATTTGTGTTTGTTCTTTGGTGAATGTTCGTATTTTGGAAAAGTTCGTAAGAGTTCGTACGTACGTGAATGCGTGAAATATTATTTAATGTCTGATCGTTATGGTCGAGACGATAATTTTCTGTGTCTACATTTTGCAGCAAGAATAGAGAAAAAAAAAAAAAGAGAAAAAGGCAAACTCGTGTTTGCTATTTATAGATAATGTAATCACGTGACAGGCTCCCAGCACCTTGGCGGGAAACTTGACTTAGTCACGCGCTGGAAAAATATATTGTGCGTGGCTGGATTGTAACGCCCACTTGTGTGTTTAATGACCAATTAGAAGCTGATAATTCCTGAAAAATATTTACCAAGCTGAGAAGGCACTTGGGATCCGATTCTCCGAAAAGTGCACAAAATCGACTACATGAAAATATAGCGATTATAAAATTGCCGCAGAGCTGCGATTTATAAATTGTCTATTACAAAGCAGTGTTGATTCATTATCCAATGAATGCTTGTTGTTGTATAATTTGAATTTGCGTATGTATGTATGTATGTATGTATGTGTGTGTGTGTGTGATGATGATGATAATTACAGGGTGCTGCTAATGTGCTGAATGTGACATTTTTTTTTTACCATAAACCATGGTCCCATCTCCCGGTTTATGTTAATTCGAAAAAACAGAAGATTGTGGTCCTACAATGACCCTTACACCGAACACCCCTACATGGTCCCAGGGTTGAAGTGTGGGTTGCGGTTTCCAGATGCCCTATTGATGGCCTTATTTTCCTTAAGGGTACAATAAACAGTGAGCGCCATTGCTCGGAGATTCTTCCCGCCTTTTTCGGGCAGATAACAAGCGACGGAATCAATGACTCATGGATTCAAAAGGACGGTGCTACTGCCCACACATCTCACAGATCCGTGCAGTATTTGGAGAACATTTTTGCAGATCGCGTTATTTCCAAAAGACGTGTGTACACCCCCCCCCTCCAACGCTCGCCAGATTTAAATCCACCGGAATTTTATAAATATGGAGTAGCAAAATCTGCAGTGTAACGAGATCGGCCGCACACTTGAAAGCAGCGATAACAAATCTATTCATTCTATTCCAAGCGAACCACTTATGGCGGTTTTCAGAAACGAAATAAGGACCCAAGCCTGTCTTGGTGCTAACGGGCGCCACTTTCCACATTACTTATAACTTTCATTCATATTCTTCCCCTGTATTCTATCGTAAAACATATCTGTTAATAAAAATATAAGTACTTATCATATCTATATATATATTTAAAGTCGTAGCCTCTATCTGTCTGTCTGTTATCGAACTCCTCCTATTGTTTGGAATAGACCCCCAAAACCATATATATTCTGAAACTACATTACCCAGGGTACTTGGATAAGTATATTTCATTTTGATTTCACGGAGGTCTCGGGGGTACCCTGCACTGATATTAAATCAAATTTAAACAAGGGAATAACTCCTAGCGTACTTGGATAAATATATTTCTTTTTGATCCAAGGAGGTCTCCGGGACGGAGGTCACAAAAACTCCATTGATTTTTTTTTTCCTTCGGTTTAAATTAAATTTAAATATGAACAAAAAATGTCTCCTATCCAAAATATAGAAGGAGAAAGCCAGAAGATAGAGGTCACATTAGCAAGATCAAAATGAGATGATATGACGTCAAATTGAGCAAGAAATTCCCATTCAGTGGGTAGTGCCTTACAATACATATTTGTTGTGACAATTCAACTGTCATGTCAATGTTAAAATTTGCTCATCAATTCATTCAATCAAGTATTACATCAAGTACATATCAAAGGGGTCAGATCAAGCTGTTTTTGCACAAACCTGCTACTGAAAATCTTTTACATTTTTTATTTAAAGTAAATTTAAATTTGAACAATGGAATGTCCCCTATCCAAAATATAGAAGAAGAAAGCCAGAAGATAGATTGGCAAGATCATTGAGTAATATTGAAATGCATCATTTTTCTCCACAAATTATAAAAATGATTTAAAATCAATAATCATTTTCTTACAAAAATATGTGACACGCAGCAAGGCACGGGTATTTCGGCTTATATATATATATATATATATATATATATATATATATATATATATATATATGATAAATGTGAGTAAATTTGTTTCTTAGTTGATAGATATCACCTTTAGCATCCCGACTCCAGAGTTTCGTAGACGGGTTCATTCATCCATTCTTCAAGGGGTATCAGCAATTTACTGCTTATATTTTTTCAATTTTTTCATACACATTTGGTAATGGTATAAATTTTCTTCTGTATTCTCTGTATTTGTGTGTTCGCTTGTCTGCGTGATTACGTGCGTCTGTCTGCACGGATGTGCGTCGTGATCATTTTGCCCTTTTCACCTTTTTTTTTATCAGTAACAGAGTTAGTTTGATTCTGTTTCCGCTTCTGACATGTGACCTATATTTTATTTTTTTAAATTTTTATTTAAGGGCATTTTAGTGTTTTGTTTGGGTAGTTGAATTTCGTTCATGACACGTTTTTATATACGCGCGTGTGTGTGTGTGTGTGTAGCACCTTATCGAGCCAACGTTCACAGCTGGCATAAAGCGAAACACGATGTTGAATCCATTGCTAGATAAGCTGCTCAATAAATATCCAGAACCTACCATTCGTCCATGCTGCCAGGGTGTTCCTGCAATTTACCTTGAGCTCCCTGATAAAATCCAAAGAAGAATCAGCAACATTATTGGTCCTGCCCTGGCGTCTCGGCTTCAATAACTTTCCCACCGCTGAAAGGTTGCCTCCCTGTGTATTTTTCTATAAATACTTTATTGGTAATTATTTACATTATTCGGACTATTGTCCTCATCTTTGTCACCATATTTATCACAACGTTTCGGCCGTTGTACGCTCCGGCCTTCTTCAGGTGGTTGGAATTTCGAACTGAACCCTTTATTTCGCTCACTGCGGTAGACTGTTCTAGTTTCACGTGCCATGTTTGATGGATGTCAGTTATCAGTTATCTCCTGTTAATTTTCCCTCTCCAAGTTCTCCACTGCCTTAACCGGGTATTGAACTCACACTCTTTTGGGTCCTGTCACTGGATTTAACCAACGCCTTTATCCACTGTGCCATGTGTCCTCGAGGAGAAGAAGGCCGGAGCGTACAACGGCCGAAACGTTGTGATAAATACGGCGACAAAGATGAGGACAATAGTCCGAATAATGTAAATAACGTACATAGAACCTCATCTTAGAAATATAGACAGACCCTTATTGGTAATTGTTCAGTTGAGCTATTCGCTATGGTACCTAGATTTTTTGAATTAAAGCGCAATACTGGACTAGCGTCGAGATCTGATCAATTTACAAGTTGATTCAGGTCTGCTCATGGCGTATATGTGTGATGTCATTTGTTTACATTTGATACGCCATGAGCAGACATGAATGTACGTGAGAGATTCATAGAAGATTGAAGTTTAAATACAGTCAATTTGACCTTGCTAACCGAAAGCTTCTTCGTGGCCACGTCAAGCCAAATGAGGGTTCCGTATAGGATACAGGTTCAAATCTTGTCGGGGGACGAATATTTTCTGTGAAAATTTCTCGGACATTCAGGCCGGTAAATGTTGTTTGATACTGCTTATTATAAACAGAGCATTTACTTAAATATTTGTATCCATAAGAAAAATGTTAAACATAAAATTTCTTAATATATATATATATATATATATATATATATATATATATATATATATATAGACTGGGTTCTATAGCCTTGGATGGCAACTGGTCTAGGAGAAGGACAACTCTTTTCTGTAGAAGCTGTGTATATTTGTTCCAGGTGAAAGAATTTGGAACAAGTTTCGGATAGAATACATTCTGCAAACGCAAAATGTAGACGATCTATTGCCTGGAGATTTACTGCTATACGCTTGGCGAGTGTGTAAATACACTGCACCATTTCAACATCTGGTGTTTCACATCTGGTCGACATGTGGTCGCTTTCATTTTACAGTCACCATCTGAAGTGATCCATTCGATGATTCTCTGTCCAACATCAATGGTAATTAATGTCTTGTATATCTCGGGCCATTGTCTCATTATCCATCTCTCTCCCTCTCGCTCTAACCACCTCTCTCTCTCTCTGCTAGATCATTATCTATCTATCTATCTATCTATCTATCTATCTATCTATCCTAGATAATTATATCTATCTATCTATCTATCTATCTATCTATCTATCTATCTAATTCTTTTCATATACTATCTATCTATCTATCTATGCTAGATCATTATCTATCTATCTATCTATCTATCTATCTATCTATCGTTCTGACACTCCATCTCTGTCTTTTAATAACGAAGGCATTTTCTATGAATCTCCCTTGTTATCCACCGTCTATTAGACCGCTTGGTCCTATATACTTTACCGCCCAACAAGTTTCTAAAGCTCGCTGGATGTTACAATGTTTTCACCTACAAAGTCCGAAGGTGCAAGTTCAAATCCTTCCTGAGAACATTTTTTATTACGTCTCCAGTCTGGTCGACGTAACTCATACTGTTTAAAATAAATAAAGGTCGTCTACCCAATCATGTGTATCCACAAAATTAACGCTTAAAACAGGTCTCTCAATAGAGTTGTTAAAAAATTACCATACATGATGAAAAAATATCCCGGACTTCATAAAAATAAAGTTTAATCTCCAAAATCTTATGTGATTATTAAGAGTAAAACTAAAGGAGTTTTTTTACTTATTAAATTATATTTTTAATCCTTTTTATTTCGAAATTTTAATTAAAAATTGTGTTTTTACTAGTATCAACGGGTGGCCATAAATCCAGTCAGTTATGTGCCATGCCTGATACACGCTTAGACGATCATGTATCTTTTGATACATGACTGACGAGTCAGATTTTTTCCCGCAGTAAGTTGCCATTTTTTTTTTAGACCTGTTGCCATCGAAGGCTATAGAACCCGGTCTGTCCCGCAAGATACCCATAGCTGAGGGAGAAGATGAGGTATCATACCTTTCCCAAGGGTATTAGCACGTAAGTGAATGTAATGGATTCGAATGGAAAGTCAGTCAGTCAGTTATGTGCCATGCGTGATACACGCTTAAGCAATCATGTATCTTTCGATACATGACTGACGAGGCAGATTTTTTTCGCGCAGTAGGTTACCATTTCTTTCTGCGGTAGTCCAGTTGCCATTCAAGGCTAAAGAACCCAGTCTGTCCTGCTATTTACCCATACCTTAGAGAAGAAGAAGAGGATTCATACCTTTCCCAAGGGTATTAGCACGTAAGTGAATGTAATGGATTTAACTGCAAAGTCAGTCAGTCAGTTATGTGCCATGCATGATACACGCTTAGACGATCGATACATGACTGACGAGGCAGATTTTTTCCCGCAATAGGTTGCCATTTCTTTCTGCGGTAGACCAGTTGCCATTCAAGGCTATAAAACCCGGTCTATCCTGCTACTTACCCATACCTGTTGAAAAAGTGGATTCATACATTTCCTGGAGTAAAAGTGAGTGAATATGATTCGAACTGAAATTCGAACTCGGCTCTCCGATTCCACAACCCGAGCCACTATCCATTATTCCAATGTGCCACCTCGAATCATAAATTACTATGTGAAATGTGAGAATCATTTTTTTGCAGTGAAAAACACACTGATTTGGAAATTCTTGCGAAAAGCGTTGGATTTTAATGAAACTTTCAGGACTTATTCACAAAAGAATGAAATTACTTTGTATATATATATATATATATATATATATATATATATATATATATATATATATTCAGTTGTATGGATATGAGTTTGTGACTCTGAGTTTCACGCTTTTGCGATCATCAGACAAACTGGTTCATTTTGGGAAAATTTAATCTATTCATTCTTTGAGTGTTTGATTAAGTTTAGTGGTGGTGGTGGTGGCGGCTTCACCTCTGTTTCCGTTTTGAGATGACACTCTTAGACACACAGACACACATGCACACAGGTGTACGTATTATGGTTCACATGTGTGTGTGTCTGTGTCTGTGTGTGTTAACTCATATCCATACAACGGAATACGTTAACTCTATCACTGATATTGAACACGTTCCAATAAGTATTGTGCATATAATATATATATATATATATATATATATATATATATATATATATAATATATGAACACAATTAGATAGATAAGTAGATAGATAGAGATAATGATCACAATTAGAATGAAACAGATATAGATATATAAATAAATAAATAAAGTAGTTTGAGAAAGATAGACACACAGACAAGCATACAGACTTACAGATAGATGAATAAAGAAAGAAAGAAAAAAGAAAGAGTAGTTTGAGGTAGACAGACAGACAGATAAATAGATAGATAATGAACAGAATTAGATAAATAGATAGATAATGAACAGTATTAGATAGAGATAGGTAATGAACAGCATTAGATAGATCGATAGATATATAGATAATGAACAGAATTACATATATATATATATATATATACACACACACACACATATATATATATATATATATATATATATATATATATATATATATATATATATATATATATAATCTCTTACTCCTCCCCCACATGCACTTATTAAATTTTATGAAATTCTGACCGAGGAATTCATTTTTGTAGCGTTTAATCGTTATATTATTATATGGACAAGTCATCAGAGAATTTAAATCATGAAATTTTTTTTTGTCATTCAAGACTTCTAGTTACAGATAATGTGCACTGAATCGTAAAATTAAAAAAAATGCAATCAAACTAAGACATCATTTAATTAGAAAAGCTTTTAATTGTTTTTATATTGAAGATAAATTATGGACACTGTCGTCTTAAGAAAAAAAATCCTTGAATAATTAATTTTTACAAGTATTCAGTATTCTTTTCATTTAAAAAGATTTTTTTTACACATTTATAACGTTTTAAATCTTAAAATTCCGAATTAATTTGTAGCGGTTAGGTGATAGTGTTATTAAGTAAAAATCATATTTACTAATCATAATTGGAAAAGCTTCCTGCAGTTCAGCAACGTCCAATATTTTATAAAGAATTTTGATTTCTTTTTTGGTGTACAAACGTGCCGATTTTTGCAAATACGGATGTCCATACAGGAAACTATGAGAAAATAAGAGCGGTAACTATGGTGAATTTAAAATTTATTGGTAATTTTCTAAGATTTTCTCAACAAGCATCTTCATCAATTATACTATAAAGCCAGAGCATCTAAAATTAAATAAAATAGAATGTTTCAAATATTTCATTTTTTTTTACTGGGTAGTTAAACAATTAGTGTCCCCTTTTATTACAATTAGTGTCTCCTTTGTTAAAATTAGCCTCCCCTTTCTTACAATTCGTGTCTCCTTTTCTTGCAATTAGTGTCCCCTTTTATTACAATTAGTGTCGTCTTTGTTACAATTAGTCTCCCCTTTCTTACAATTCGTGTCTCCTTTTCTTGCAATTAGTGTCCCCTTTTATTACAATTAGTGTCGCCTTTGTTACAATTAGTCTCCCCTTTCTTACAATTCGTGTCTTCTTTTCTTGCAATTAGTGTCCCCTTTCTTAATCGTAGGTTGTCAATAAATGTGTCAAAAGCTCATAAAAATTCCCAGTGTCTCTTATTTGTCGACATGCGATAATTTCAACTGAAAGTAAATAACTTTCGTTTTAATTCAGATTAATTAAACTTTAAATCAGTTAATCTTCCTTAAATAAAGTTTCAGAAAAGTATATTTTATTTTTGAAAGATTTTTTTTTTATAAAAGAGAACTTCGCTGTGTTGGGAGATTTGTCAATATGGCCGATTTTAGCCATTAAAAAAATTACAATCAATTTATATTCGGTTTGAAATGCAACAAACTATTTTAATATTTTTAATCATTTAATCTGGAGCAAGGCTATAAAGCTACTAAGGCACAAGGTATTAGAGAATACGTGTAAAACAAAAACAAAAGCAAAAAAAACAGTTAAGTTTAGAGAATAATAAAAGAAAAGTCATTAAGAAAACAGAAGATAACGATTAACATTGCATTTAACCTTCTGAAGATCAAGGTTGGCAAGGAAGCAAGAAGCCGGAAGAGAGTTCCACAAGCAAGAAGTGCGATAGAAGAAACTGTTAGCATAGAACTTACGGTTACACCTAGCCATTTCAGCTGTAAAATGATGAGACCTTACTGCCAATCTAGTACTGCGCTTATTGGAAATATAAAGTTTAATCTATTAGAATGGAATTAAAACTAAAATAAAATCTTCAAGAATGATCTATATATTTTAAAAATCCATTTTAAACCTTAGTCTCGCTTTTTTTTTAAATAAAAAAAATATAGGGTAACGATGTATAAATGTTTATATATCAAGGACAGTTTTGGAGAAAGGTTGTATGACAAATTCTAAAAAGGTTTTCCTGCGACACGTTTCGTCCCTTAGGACTTCATCAGACGAGGTTTGTTTGCGTTGATGTGACTACACATGCGCACGAACGAGGGATGCTGGGAATTTTTAATTTAGAAATACTTTTTTAAAGTGTTTTGTCTAGCCAATTTCATTTAGATTTTTTCTTTTTGTTTCCATCATCTCTGTTGTTAAATATCCCACTGTGTGTGTGTGTCTCTGTGTCTGTGTGTGTGTGTGTGTCTGTGAGGCACAGTGGAGTAATGGAGGGCGGCTGAGGAATCTGAGAGCCGAGTTCGAATTCCAATCGAATCCATTACATTCACTTACGTGCTAATACCCTTGGGAAAGGTATGAATCCTCTTTTTCTCCCTCCAGCTATAGGTAAATAACAGGACAGACTGGGTTCTATAGCCTTGGATGGCAACTGGTCTAGGAGAAAGACAACTCTGAATCCAGAACCTGCGTAGGTTCGTTTGGGGACCTTGAGGCACGTAGTGCACCAGGTCTCTGTATTCGCCCTCAAAAAGTGTGGATGGTCCTGCACGAAACCTTCACCACTATAATCAAATTATATGTGCTGGTGTCTAGCTGTCGATTCCTATGAACTGAGTTGCTTGACCTTCATACGTTGAATACGACAGGAGAGTCAGCATATATATATATATATATATATATATATATATATATATATATATATATATATATTAAAATATAATTGATTTAAAATATGTTTTTTCCATTGTTCGTTCTTTAATATATTGTTCGTTATATATATATATATATATATATATATATATATATATATATAAAGAGCCAGACAAACCTACCTAGGTTTTACCTACGTGGATCGTCAGGCTAAACAGGCTAAAGAGGTGCTATAAGAACTGAAAATACAACACAAAAACATGACCATGTGACCAAAAAAAAAAAAGAAAAAAAAAAAGGAAAAAGGTATACAGTAGCACAACTATGACATATTTTATTAAAACAAAACAAACAAGAGAATAAAAGCAACCCATTGTAGTAACCAGCGTTTTCTATGTCGACACTTACTTAAGATTTCTGTTTTTAAATTTAGAAAATTATTATTAGGTTATTTAAATAAAGCGATGGCTAAATTTAACTCTCTACATAGAGAACAAACTTTATTACCTGCTTTGTATTTATGGCATTTCTTTAATATTTCCCATTTCAAAATGGGGTTGTTTTTATAGTCATGTTTAATTTTCCATATGTAAGTAGATAACCTGGTATTATGTTTGAAATTTTCGTTATTAAAATATAATTATAAAATATATATATATATATATATATATATATATATATATATATATATATATATATATATATATATATATATATATATATATATTAATAACGAAAATTCAAACATCAAAAATTCAAAATATATATTTTAATAACGAAAAATTCAAACATACATGAAATCTTCCATGTAAACAGAAACAGACTATCATCACTTTCTTGTCTGTGTATTGCTTAATATATTGTAATGTAATTGTCATCTTTGATAATATCTTATGTAAGCCGAAAGCTTAGATAGGATTAAAAATATATGTATCTATATTGTGATGTTCTTTCTTCGTTTAATGATAATGTTATTCAGCTTATCAGACGATATGAAAAGAATTTACATAAAATAGACAACACTGGTCTATATTATTTAATGAAACATGTATAAATGAAAAAAATGCCTAAATAAATCAATATATATATATATATATTGTTTTTTTTTTTTTTTTTGTTTTTTGTGAATTTGTAGGTCTGACGAATTGGATCGTATTTACGATTCCAATGGAATAAATTATGACCATGGAATATTAGTATTTTAGCCTTTTTATTATATATATATATATATATATATATATATATATATATATATATGTAATTTCGGTCTGATGAGGCAAGTATGAGAAACTTGGCGGAAGAAATTATAATTTATAATCAAGTTTTCGATGATGTATTAAGTTTTTCCTTTGATGTATATATCATATTACGCTGTATGTTATACATTGAGTCCTCTTTATGGATATCTCTTTATTAGTTTATATTAAATAGACCTACTTGGATTACCTTTTTCACTTTCGAATTTGATATCTATTTATCTATCTAAGTCTGTATAAGCTGTATGCATATTTTAATATCTATCTATCTATCTATCTATCTATCTATATTATTTAATCTATCTATCTATCTACATGAATCTATCTATAAATGCTTGATTAAAATCTATCTATCTATGCTAGAGATCATTAAATCACAGATATCTATCAATATATATATATATATATATATATATATATATATATATATGTGTGTGTGTTTTTTTTTGTTTATTTTTGTACACTTTCTGTTTATATCTGGCAGGAAATTTGTTATTTTTTGTATTTCGTCGACCGGTTGAATTACAACGGATCTACCATGACCCGCCAACTTTGAGGAGTGTCCATATTACCGGCGGAGTCCATGAGAGAACTAAGACAACAGCACTCGTTGTGAGAGACAACTGCAGGACGGCAAAAAAAAAAAAAAAGACAGAGAGAGAGAGGAGAGAGAGAGGAATATAATAGATGAGATACATCGTGAGCGATTTTGGAAGGGAGTGGAGGAGGCCGAAATTTTTTATGGCCTTCTATATACAATATATATATTCTTATATATATATTTATATATATATATAGGGACCTTGTTTTTTTGTTGTTTTTTTTTTAGATGGGCTAAGATTAAATACATTCTGAATAGGCACTTTTAAAACGGACTCGCCATAAACACCTGCGCGCGGACACACACACACACACACACACACATACACACACGCGCGAGCGCGCAGAAAATAAATCATTCACAAGACTTATACGGATATAATCATTACATTTTCGTTTGATGTGAAAATTTAAGGTTTTTATTTTAAATTTGATAATTGTTCATTTAATGATTGAATAGCGTCATGACGAGTTTGCGGCAATAAAATATCCGTAGAAATTCTCTCTATCGTTTATACGGTGGAATCAAAAGAATAACCTGACTTTATGGATAGTCGAATCCATTACATTAGTTTTTTATTAAATAGACCTACCCCTTAGCAGAACAGGAGTCTATCGCGGAAAGAATGTGAGAAATTTGCAATTAAAGCTAAGCCCTATTGGCTAATTTATGCCACACCGTATTTTTTCTTTGTGAATTTTCCTTTGCCTTTTTGCGGGCATTTTCAACATAGCAGCGAGACGACGTGTATCTGAGGATTTATTGCAACAAAGGTTACAATTGCGGCACAAGGCCAAAAAAGGGGAGGGGGAAAAGGCTGGTCAACACTAACTATCTTATACCTAGCTAATCTGACTCACGACCCATTCATACATTACAATTTACTCATTCACCACAAGAACTCATCCGTCACCAATCAATCCTTCATGCACCATAATACCTGATTCTCACCAGGGGGACCTATAAAACGCTCCCCTAAATCATAAAAATTTGATGATACATAAATGATATACTTAAAAATCTAATAATGATAGGATGCAAGGGGAGGGAAATGAACCCAATAACAAATAAAAATAACACAAAATACAAACTAAACATAACACATGTTAGTAGGGACCGTCCAACCCTCAAAACAGAGGTTGCTGTATTCTGCCCAGGGGACAGAATCAAAGACGCTCTCGCTAAGGGAGGGAAAAGAGGAGAAAATATTATGCCGGAATGGGAAAATGTAAAGCTGACCCAGTCGAGATGAAAAGTGGGGCCAAAACAAACTGGGGAGGTTGGGAATCTCGACTTGGACCATAACCAAAGAGCAGCCGGGATACAGGCCAGGAACAACACTTGCTCACCTTAACTAGGTACACTGAAGCTTGTCTAACCTAACCAAGGGAGGGTTCCACAGGAAGCCACCCCTGATGTGCTGTAGGTTGACTTAGAAAAGAAAATCAAGGCTAGCCCCGGTCACACGAACCAAGCTCGCCTCTTTTACCCACCTTTCGCTGAAGACTGTCGAATGCAATCGCTTTCTATCAGATCTAATCTTCATCTTGAGCTGATGCTTAAAGAATTGGATCAGATGCTGATAAGAAAGACGGTTGCCCCGCAAGACTTCCTCCATTCGCGTCGTCCAAATCACCATTCGAGCCGTGGCCATCAGCATCAGAAACACCATTCGTTTCTCCCCGGAATACGGGGGCGACACATTGTCACACGCGTATGCGCGATCAATGGACACAAGCTGTTCGGGGAGCGAGACGAGCCGTCAGCTCGCCGACATGGTCCCATAAAGGGGCGGACCTGGGGGCAATGGTAGAAGGCGTGCGAAGCCGTTTCCTCAAGCCAAGACCACACCGTTCACAGTCTGGCAAATCCGCCAAACCCCATATGAAAGCCTTGTCATTGAGAGGCAGCCGATTCCGAGCCAGTCGCCAGGTAAGCGAAAACTCAGGGTTACTGAGGTAATCCGCCGCTGGCGCCAAGACCAATAGGAGCGATACTCCTCCTCCGACAAGTCGAGCGTATCACGTAGCTCATCCTTCGCGCGACCCTCCACTAAACCACGATAGAAGACCTTCCTAGGCCGAGAAAGGTCACTGGACCGGGGAATGGCCTTCAAGGCCAACCGACACTCGCGGAGGAAATCCGACTCACCCGGGGTTTACGACGGCGCTCAGCCCGCGAGATGGGGGATTGATGGTAAGGCTAGGGAAGGCGTCCCTAACAATCCCCTCCAGAATCGGATCTCCTCCAGTCAATGCGCGGCGTAGGAAAGCCAACCTAGAGGCACGGACGTGACTCAACAGATGTGGCATTCCCAGCCCCCCATGACACGGACGTTTAGTGCAGACTCGTCTGTCGACCCTGTTCACGCGTCCCCTCCATAAAATGGAGGATAGCGATCGCTCGAGCACCTTCCTGCGGTCTTTACAGAGAGGAAGTACGGACAATCGATAAAGAATCAGGGGGAAAATGTATGTAACACACACCTCCGCCCTGCCCTTTACGGACAACCTCCGTCGATTCCAAATCTTACCGGCAAAATCGACCTTTGCTCGTACTTCAGACCAATTCTTCTCCAGCTGGAGGTCGGGTCCAAACCACACTCCAAGAATGCGGACAGGACCGTCCGTCCAACCGAAGCGGCCCGGAAGATCGACCCCCTTCCAGGCACCTAACCGCAAGCCGGACGACTTGTCGCGGTTTATCTTGGCCCCTGTCACCTTTTCGTACCGATCAAGCGCCTTCTGTACCGCCTCAATGTCGTTGCGGGACGACACGAAAGCAGATACGTCATCGGCGTACGCAGAAACCCTGGCTCGAGACCCTCCAGGGACGTCGATTCCACGTAGGGCCGGACTGCCGGTCTCATCCTTCAGCCGGCGAAGGAGAGGCTCCAACGCCAAAGCATAAAGGAGAGGCGACAGCGGACAACCCTGACGAACCGACCTAGACAGCACGAACGCGCCCGACAACCTTCCGTTCACCTGTACCACAGCACTGGGGGAGCGATACAGGAGGCTGATCCAGCGGCAGAAGTTGGGTGCGAATCCAGCGGCCTGCAGGACAGTAGCAAGGTAGCGATGGTCAACCCTATCAAATGCCTTGGACTGATCCAAATTGATCAGCGCGGCTTCTTCGTCGTCTTTACGCCCTCTATGATCGTGCGGATCAGATGCAGGTTGCTCTGAATTGTTCGGCCCCTCACAGAACAAGTCTGCTCAGGTCCCAACAGAGACTCGGCAACTGACTGCAAACGCTCCTGCAGGATCTTGGCCATAATCTTTAACTCTGTGTTTAGCAGAGTTATGGGCCTGTAATCATCTAGCTTCCCCCACCACCTTTGCCCTTTTTCAACAGAGTGATCACACCCCTGGTGATCCGATTGGGGATGGACCCCGACCGAAACCAGTTGTTGAACACTGCTGTCAAAATCGGAACAAAGATGTGCGACAGCCTCAAGTACAATTCATAGGGCAAACCATCCAGACCGGGCGACTTGCCTCTGCCGACCTTCTTCAATACCGCGTAGACTTCGCCCTCCGTGATCTCTCCCTCGCAGCTAGCCGCTTCAGTCGGCGAAAGCCGAGGAAAGTCAGCCAAATAGCTACGAAACTCCTCCTCACGGAGACCAGGCTCCTTGGTAAACCGGCTCTCGAAATGGCGCCGAAACGCCTCGCACATGTCGTCAGTGGCCCGAAGAGTATGCCCCTCCGGGGACTCGACTTCACGAATGCAACGATCGCCACCTCGACGAACCTCTTCCCTGCGCAGATCTGCGCCCAAGTTCACAGCTTCGGAAGACATCTTGCTTAACTTATGTCTAATTACCTGGCCCATGTACCGCTCGCTATTCAAACGATCCAGGGCCTCCCTAGCTAAGGCTATCTCTAGGGGATCCCCCAGCCACCGCCGGGTGTAACTAGCTTTAAGTGTCTTCACCTTTCCAGCTCTATCTAGAGCGAGCCGTTTGCTGAAATCAGTGGTGAAAGACCTAATCCTACTTTTAAGGTTTTCCCACCACCTATTCCCGATAACCGCCCCCCACTAGCTCCCGCTGCACTAATCTAGTTAGCTGCTCCCGGAAGTCCTGCCTGTCCAGTAAAGACTGATTGAACTTCCAGTAACCAGCCATTCTAGGCCTATGGTCTAACGCCACACGGGCACAAACCAGTTTGTGGTCCGTGTAGCCTACCCAGTGGAACGTAGGGCAATCTAGTAGATCTATGTCGGCTCTTCTAACTAACATCCTGTCAAGGTAGCTAACCACCCTGTCAGAAGGCCAATTAAGAGCCCACGTCCACATTTTCCCCCGGGATGATCGACCCGGTATCTATCGACGAGACCATAATCGTTGATCAGATCAACCAGGCT
This sequence comes from Acanthosepion pharaonis, assembly GCA_903632075.3. NCBI lineage: Eukaryota > Metazoa > Mollusca > Cephalopoda > Sepiida > Sepiidae > Acanthosepion > Acanthosepion pharaonis. The sequence goes on from CAHIKZ030005119.1 coordinate 402,235, forward strand.
ACGATCGCCCCTTCTCCCACTAGCTCCCCACCCCTGTCTAACTTGGAGTCCAGGATGGCATTCCAGTCCCCCATTAAAACAAGGCGCGTTGAATCAACCAGGAACGGCCCCAACTGTCGAAAAACGAGACCCGCTCCTCCTGGTCATTGGGCGCATAAACCGCAACGACTCGGAACGAACCACTTTTCACGGCAATATCGGCCACGATCAACCGGCCCTCGGCATCGGTATGCACAAGGTCCACCTTCGCATCAAGAGTCCGTCTGACAAGCAAAGAAACCCCTCTGGCAAACCGGTCCCCATATGCTGAATAGACGACAAAGTCGTTCTCCAGCACACACGCATCGGCACTGCAAAAAAGTGTGTCTCTTCGATCGCGGCAACATCCACATCCAGGGACAGAAGGTCCCGGAGCAGGCGGGCAGCCTTACCCCGATCCCTTAAGCCCTTCACATTCAACGTAGCTATCTCAATTGACATCTTCTAAGTCCTGTAAAATATAAAGAACAGAATTAACCTATTCACATACCGGGCGGAAATCTGCAGCGGTAAGGACCCCGACAGACTGTCCCAGGTTTCCTGTACCCAACTCGGTCGTCATACGACCACCCAGGACAATACCGCCAACGTCCGTGGGGTAATTTAATTTTATGGCCCTATACAAAGAGGGATGGAGCAGAACCGGGACCCTCCCAGAGCAAAAATGTCTCATCTTTTGAGGTCTTCATTATTTTCCTCCATTACCCTTATTTTCGGATAAGCTTCTCGAGCCTCATATATATGGCTCCCACACTTTAAGTATGCCCCGGTGTCTCTTACGACGGTGATGACACCTGGGGCGTTAGGGAAGTTTCGTGGGTCTTCTACCGATTTCCCATCCACCTCGTTAAACTTAAATAGGGGTCCCAAGAGGGCCCTTTTTTGTTTTGATAGTCCTTGTTTTGCCTCCTCCTTATCTACTTTACAGATCCCCTCTGGACCCGGGAAGTATTTTTTCTTTTTCTTTTCCTTCTCCCTATCACGATGGGGAGGGGTGGAAGTGGACGCGTGCGGGGAAGTAGCCGGTGAACTTAGGGGTGTAATGGGGAAGAGGGGGTTGGAAAACGGGAAGGGGAAGAAGGGACGCTCCTAACTTTGGGGGCGCTGGAATCTCTTATTGGCGAAGCCGGGAAGGAACGCCGCCTGGTTTTGTCCATGCTTCGCTCCTCTCTGCTCCGGCCAGACTGTTCTGTTTCCTCTGGATCTTCCTCCCTGCTCCTTTTCAGGGACGGAGTTCGCGGTGGAGGCATTTTATCTACCTCCATTGATGTTTCTTCCTCCACCTGCTTCTCCTTGTGGAGGTGTTGCTGCCTTTTTTGCTGCTGCTTCTGCTGTTCCGGTTTTTGCTGTTTCTGCTGATCTTGTTGCTGCAGTTTTTGTTGCTGTTTCGAATGCTGGTGTTTCTGATGCTGAGCAGGTTGTTGCTGTTGAAGCTTCTCTTGCTGCTGGGGCTTCTGCTGTGGCTGCTGCTGCTTCTGGGGTTTTTGTTGTTCTTGTTTCTCCTTCCGCACTGGAGGAGGGGGTGGAACTGCCACTTTTCCCCCTTTCCCCACCTCCGTCCAGGCTCCCGGGCCAGCCTTTTCCTTTGTTGGAGCCACTTCTGTCACTGCTGTTACTGTTGCTGGAGTATCTTTTGTAGTCTGCTGAGCCTTTTTCCTGGGGGCTCCTTTGCCATGTGCCCCACCGCACCACACGCCCAACAACACGGCTTCCTGCCCTCCACTACCACCAGCATCTTCTTCTCCCGGCAGGTCAACACATTTGGTATGTCCCGGAAGTTGTCCCTATCCAGGACTACCTGGAGCACCAAGTCTCCCGTTGCTATGCCAGACTTGCTTCTGAGCGCACTGACTTCCTCTACTTGGCCAAATTTGGCGAAAAACGCTCCTATTCTGTCCTGGGTAATGTCGACAGGAACGCCGTGAACAGTAATCCGCGTCTTTCTCGTCCCCATGTATTCTGTTTGGAGGCGCAAGTTTGTTGTGGACAAGATGTTTCCAGCCAGCTGCTTCGCCTCTTGCTCCGAACCAAGCAGAATGTCCCACATGGCATTGCTTCTGCGGGCTAACATTTTGGGGGCAATCTTGAGGGTCTTTAGAGCATCCTCTACATTGTCTCTGCTGACTCCAATCAGTCTATGGGTTTTGACATCCGATGTTAGCAGAGAGATAACTTTGACCTTGATAGCGTCTAAGGCCTCGGAATTGTAATAAACTCATTCCCTTCACGTACTCTTCGTATTTCTGTCGTTGTTCTTCGTAATACGAAGAGTCTTTCTTCTTCGGTCCACTCTCGACCAGGCCTGACTTTTCGCTGGCGACAAATTTGGACTTTGCACCGGCGGTGTTGGTCGAGACATGTTTACGTTTGTGTCGTCGGCCATTTTGGCCGCGACCAAACGAATATAACTGTATTCTTTTTCTTTTTAAAATTTTTTTTTAAAACATTGCTTTTTCCAAAATGTATCAAACAGAAAATAAAATGGAAGAAAAACGTGGGCAACCAAAGATAATTCAAACAAAGAAATAGTAAACCAAAGTAATACAAACAAACAAAACAATGGGGAGGGGGTAAAAACTCGCAAAAAAACAGAAAAGTAGAATAAAAACAAAAAGAAGAAACACAAATAAAGTAAAATAAAGACTTTAAAAGGTTTTAGAAACTCAAAACTTAACTGTATGTCAATGCAAGAAATTGTCCAATTTGTAAAAAGCAAGAACTTCCAGTTGCTAAGCCAAGACCTTGTTTTCCCTTAAAAGTATGATCTGTGATTATCCGCAATTCCTGACCAGAAACCAGAGTTCGAGCCGAAAGCCTTCTGAGACGACGTGTATCTGCCTCGATCCTCGTTGCCGTGAATGTCTTGTTTAAGTAGCCCACTCTCGCCTCTCATGTAAGCGGGCGAGTCTACTTCTATGGGGGTGTGACGCCAAGACCATTCCGGTCTTGTAACTGGGCGTCTTAGGTTCGATTCCACCTCTACACGCCCCCTCCCTTCCGGGGCCACAAGATACTCGCGTTGTGGTCCAATGTTTTGAGGCTCTGGAGTAGTCGTGCGACGTGCCCCACGTCTGTGGGGATAGGTTCCTGGGTGGTCGCGTCACCCTTCTGCTACGACGCACCGGTTGGTCCTCAACCTCCATCATTCCAGGGGATGCTGTGTCATCTACCTCCATCGGTTCTGGTAGAGTGTCGAATGTTTCGGGCTGGTTTTGATCCATATCAGTGGTGGACCATTCTCCCGGTATTTCGGGCCCTGTTGGGTTGTCTATGGTATCCAACATTCCTGGGGGCACCTCAGGTATCGAGTGGCAAGGAGTATCTACTACTGGGTTTATTTTTCGGAGGAATCTGCGATTGCGACGGGTTACCCGGTTACTCCCATCCATGCGTACATTATACTGCCGGTTACCCAGTGTTTCCACCACCCTTCCTGTCTTTGCCCATCGGCGCGGGTATGGACCAACTTGGTTCTGTATCTGCACCGTTTCCCCGATTTTCAGTTCCTGAAGTGGGTGACTTTTTAGATTGTATTCTCTTTCATTCCTTAAGTGTCTTTTTGCCATCGCTGTTTCCCTATAATGACTGATTTCTCTCCAGCGTTTGTGGATTCGATATCGGTCCTGGAGCACTGGGAGATGGTCCTTTATCACGCGACCGTAGAGCATCATCGCTGGAGACATATGTAGGTCTCGTACCGGGGTGTTGCGATGAGTCAGTAGGGACCTAGCTGCCTGGTCATGGCATAGGCGACCGCAACTGTCCGTGCTATCAACAAGTATCCTTTTAGCCGTTTTAACTGCCAGTTCTGCTCTCCCGTTGCTTTGAGGGTAATATGCCGATGATGTTCGTTTCCTTATGCCCCAATTATCTAGGAACCGGTTAAATTCACTGGAGTCAAACGGTGGTCCGCCATCGGTTGAAAGTTCCTCCGGTACGCCATACGTGCAGAACCAGTTTCGTAGGGCGTCACATGTAGCCTTGGCATTCCCGGACGACATCAGAGTGACTTCTACCCATCCGGTGTATCTATCTGCATATACTAGATAGTTCTTCCTCGTAAATCGAAGAAGTCCATCACAGTCTTCTGAAATGGGAACTCGGGGTTCGAGGGCGGCATTAGGGTTCCTTGGGTTGTGATGGAGCTATTACGTTGCATACTTTGCACTGGGCCCGGGTTTGGCGAATGCTCGCGTCCAGTCCTGGCCAAAACAGCCGCTGTCTAGCGTTTGCCAACATTCCATTGACGCCCTGATGCGCTGAATGGAGTGATTCCAGTACCTCCGCACGTAGCTTTCTGGGTATGAGGATTTTATTTTCCATTATCGTCACCCCTTCCAAGCAATATAACTCCTCTTTCATATGCCAAAACCGGCGAATTGTCTCCGGCAGTTCGTGCCGAGATTTAGGGAAGCCATTTTGTATGAATTCGGCGAGGGAACGGCATTCCTCGTCAGTAGCAGCTGCAGCCACAATCCTGTCCCATGTTATTGCTCTTAATTTAGGGTCCTGCTCATAGGTGGAGTTAAATGACGCTCTTATGGCGCTATCCATAGTTTGTGCGATGTCCTCTTCGTTTGCTTCCTCCTGGCTTAACGCCACTGGGCATCTCGATGTACAGTCTGGTGCCGCATTGAGTTTGCCAGGGAGATGCTTTATTCGAAATTTGTACATCAAGGACCGTTCTTTGAAGTTAAACAGTCTTGGGTTCTTTATGTCCTCCAGAGCTTTGTCCGAGAAGATCTTCACCAGGGGCTTATGGTCCACGGTGACTAACAGCTCTGGGCACCCCAAAACGAACATCCGGCATGCTTCCAGTCCGTAGACTAATGCCAATGCTTCTCCTTCCACTGGTGCATATCGGGACTCTGCGTCATTAGTGAATCGGGAGCCGGCCAGGATTAACTTCCAGTGGTCCTCACCACACTTCGGTCCAGCTTCGGTGGCACAGTTGCAGTGCTTCTGGAAAAGAAAATATCCTAAGCCTGTTTTGCTGAAGTCCGTCGACAAACAAGTTGGCCTATTCACTTCGAAGGTTCTTACACCGTTCTCGATTTCTTCTGTGATCCTTCTTTTCGACTCTTCGAAGATTCGATCGAGTGTGCTGTCCCAGTAGAACTTCCGATTTTTGTCTTTAGCAGCTCCCGGAACGGGGCCATTACCTCGGCCTGAGAAAAAGCGTAGGCTACCTGGTTTACCATTCCAAACCAGGATCTTATGTCAGTTATATTTTTTGGTGTCGGGAAATTCCGTATTGTTTCAGTCATTTTTTGGTGGGTTTTATCCCGTCTTCTGTTATCAAGAACCCGGCAAATTCCACCTCTTTTTTCCGCGAAGTGAAATTTCTGGGGTTGAATACGATACCATTTTTTGCTGCAGTTATTTATGTACTCTATAGTATGCCAAAATGATGATTCAATAGAGTTGTCCCATAGTATCGTATCGTCAATACATCTTGTTTTCCTGGGCATATCTACAGTAATATTGTCGAACCTGCGTGTATATGCGTCTCCTGACGCTTGGAATCCTTTGTGGTGCCCGAAGATAACGGTATCTACCCCATTCCGTGATGAAGGTAGTTGCATCTCTTGCCGATGGAGAGAGGGTTAGGCTATGATAGCCATTCCATGCATCCAAAACGGTTTTTCTAGTTTTCGCAGGCACCAGCGATGCCTGATTGAAAGGAGACGGTGTATGATGGGTTTCTCGTAGGGTAGCGGTGTTGAGCTTCTGTAGGTCCACCGTACGCCTCGGTGACCCGTCCTTTTCGGTGCAACCACCATTCTGGAGCACCATGTTGTAGGTGTACCCACTGGTACAGGTTCTATGATGCCCAATGCCACGTCTCGGTCGAGGTCCTCCTTGACTCTTTTCTTCCAATGGTGTGGGACCGGGATTGGGGTGTGGACAGCTGAGGGTTTGGCCCCGGGATGAACGTGATGTCCATGGGTTTTCCTTCCATCGCCTGCAGCCGTTGATGTGGGCATACATTGAATGCACTGGACTCAAAATGCTCCTTCATCCATCGTTCCAATCGGGGTCTGTTTTTTCTTCCATAGGAGCGAAAGGGATACTGTCCGGCTTAGGTGGGACATTAGTTCTTTGTGGGCACCCACATGGTGCCTTTCCGCCGTCGCTAGTTGCCACGTTCTGCTGGGAAGTTGGGTCTGGAAAGTTATCTGGCACCAGACCAAGGTCTTTTAGGGCCGACTCGGACAGGCAGAAATCTGATGTATTTTTTGATACATATATAATCTGACGTGTTTCCCGCGATCCTACTCTGACTTTAGCGAATATCACGCCTTTTATGTTTAGTAGGTTATCCGTGATTCCCCGAATTCGGTGACTAGTCGGTACTAGACATTTGTCTGGACACTTCAGAATTTTTGGATTTCTGGTCCGCTAGAGCATGTCTGTGCCCCAGTGTCTGCGATCGCCTCGATCCGGTGAGTATGGAGGCCAGCTTGTCCTATGGATATGTGCCCGAATTCCGCATGGGCCTCTGGAATCAGAGTTATCTCTACCATCAGGGTTGGTGCTGGATCAGGAGTACCTCTTCGGAACTTACTTTTGTTCCAAATCAGGTGCGGCACGGCCTTTGGTTTTGTCAGGTTGATTTCACCTCTCCTTTTCACTTGTCCATCTTGGACGATAATCCGGTTACGACCCTTCTTGTGTCTTTGGGTGGTGAGAGTTCTGGATTCTGCTCCGACCACACCCGCTGTAGATTTGTTGCTGGACCCCTGCTTCGGTTTCCTGCAAACCCCTTTTAAATGTCCGGTTAAGCCGCAATTGTGACAAGTCATCTTTGCTGCTGGGCAACCCCTTCGTTCATTCGAGCCGTCAGGGTGTGAGCTCTTCCCACACCATTTACAGGGTTCAGTGTCTCTCGGGGTTGATACGGTCTGGTTCTCCCGAGGCCGCTGCCTGCGGCCCGATCTCTGTGTGCTCGTTGTAGTAGGGTATACGTTACTATGGAGATGGGGTGTAGACTTGTCCGTGGTCTCTAGGCTGACAAGCCTGTTGAACTTTTTCTTCCAGTGTCGTAAGTGTCGCAGCCTCAGACAACACCTTGCTTTGATGCTCCAGGTTTGCCAGCCCAGCCACCATTTGTCCTGCTACCATATCGTTGGAGTAGCTGACTTTCCGACCGCATCCTATCCCGTTCGGACAAGTCACTGAAAAGTCGCAGAATTTTGCGACTGATCGAAGTCGTGCCACGAAGTCCGTAATCGATTCCCCCTCCTTCTGCCTTACGGGTGGAATTCTTGCCGGTACACTTCTTTGTGTAGGCTTCTGACGGCTACGAGCTTTATGTGTCGTAACAGCTCTTCCTCCGTGACGGAGTTTAGTACTTGCTCCTACTATATCGAACAACAGCCTGTTCACTTCTGGGGCACAGGCCGTTCTCAGCTCGTTTCTTAACGCTGTTGGCTCCGTCAACCCCACATCTCCTTGTATCTATTCCAGGAGTCAATGAATATCGCCCAGTCACCATAACTTGAGTCCGGTTCTATATTAGGTCTGTCGGGTCTCCTTGTAAGTGACTTTCTCGGCTGTCCTCCGTCTCTTCGCAGGGCGATGATCTCTTGCTGTAGCTCGATGAGCTGTCGAAGTAATGTCTGCTGTGTTTGTTCGTCCATATTCCAACGTTGTTTGTAGCAGGTTTCCTATATCGGCGACGCCATGTAAGGTAGCAGCGAGACGACCTGTATCTGCCTCGATCCTCGTTGCCGTGAATGTCTTGTTTAAGTAGCCCTCTCTCGCCTCTCATGTAAGCGGGCGAGTCTACTTCTATGGGGGGTGTGACGCCAAGACCATTCCGGTCTTGTAACTGGGCGTCTTAGGTTCGATTCCACCTCTACAGTCACATTATGTACTTTTGCATGAAGAACCTTTCTGCATGCTCTCGACAAATAGCCGAGTTTTTATTTCAGCAACCAAATTGGTAATGCTCCTGTTCGACGACAGTCAAGTTCCTGCTTCTTTGAATCTGCATAGGGACCAGTTGAGTCCTACAGAGAAGAAAAATACTACCACTTCTTTGAAGTAACTACCCCACCCTATTCACAGGGGCGCAAAAGGGCATAATCTTTTTTGCAAAGACGAAATAAAATTTGTATTGAATTTTAAGGTAGGCTTTGTTCGAATTGTATGTCTTATTCTTGTCTCTGCCGGGGTTAAACCGTGTGAGAAGAAATTCTCACAAGAAATGGCAATCTGCTGCAAGATGAATCGGCCGTTGGAGACACGCAGTTAGAGACCATACCTCGCATGGGATAATGAAAAAAAAATCGACAAGACGAGGGCATGTAACAATCTCAGATTATTTTTTAGGGTGAGCTTTTTATCTTTCCAAATCGGTTTCAAACATGTCATCACGTCTGTTGTCAATGCAATTCTATCTATAACTTCTGTCTTGCATCCATGTTAGTTGATGGTAGCACCAAGGTAATAATTAGAAATACATGAATATATATCGTATGTAAATAAAGTAGCAACAACCTTTGTAATCTTAGAGAAAGGTGGAGTAATGGTTAGCGGCTCGGATTGAGGAATCGAAGAGCCGAGTTCGAATTCCAGTCGAATCCATTACATTCATTTACCCTTGGGAAAGGCATGAATCCTCTTTTTCTCCTTCCTAGGTATGGGTAAATAGCAGGACAAACTGCGTTCTTGGATGGGAACTGGTCTGCTGGAAAAAGAAATGGTAACATACTGCGAGGAAAAAATCTGCCTCGTCAGTCATGTATCGAAAAATAAGCGTGTCTCTCACATGGCACATAACTGACTGACTGACTTTCCAGTCGGATCCATTACATTAACTTACGTGCTAATACCCTTGGGAAAGGCATGAATCCTCTTCTTCCCCCACTCCCCAGCTATAGGTAAATAGCAGGACAGACCGGCTTCTGGAAAAAAATCTGCCTCGTCAGTCATGTATCGAAAGATACATGATCGCCTAAGCGTGTATCACGCATGGCACATAACTGACTTACTGACTTTCTAGTCGAATCCATTATATTCACTTACGTGCTAATACCTTTGGGAAAGGTATGAATCCTCTTCTCTCCCCCCCAGCTATTGGTAAGTAGCAGGACAGACTATAGCATTGGATGGCAACTGGTCTACCGCTGAAAGAAATGGTAAACTACTGCGGGAAAAAAATTTGCCTCGTCAGTCACGTATCGAAAGATACATGACTAACGTGGCTGCGTTTCTTGATATTGCGCCTCAAACTCACCCCTGAACTCATGTGGGACTCGTTTATACGATCCATGACTTAAAGATGCAGGTAAAATGGTCAATTCACTGTACCACTCCAGTAAGTACCTGACCCCTCATGCTATTCTCTACCTTTATAAGGGCCAGGCTGAAAATGGGGTGCTGTCGCCATATTTGGGAGGGAGCTGCCCAGTCATCACTTTTCAGTCTAGATAGCGTCTCAGGTGACAAAATATTTTTCAACCTCTCTACTGCAGGCTGGATGTGGCAAGCTTCTCATTCCTCTATCGCTACTCCTATGGAAAGTGCTCAGACGAACTACATCCCTTGGTTCCGCCAGGTCTAATCTTCACGGCTCGGATTCGCCATACCACACACATTGTAGCAAACCCTCGACATTCTCTCCGTATTCCATTGGTAAGGTGTAGGTTACATTCGAACAGTTTCTTCTCGCGAACCACTGACCTGTGGAACCAACTCCCAAGCGGATGTTTCTCCGATCACTACAATCTTAACCTGTTCATGTCAAGAAGAATTATTTTTCTTCCTCCAACCTCTCTCTCACAGGTGGGGGTTTCTATCGCTACTACCATGGAAAGTGCTTGATTCAAAAATCGTACGACTCATACGGCAATCGCTATCACTTGACTTAAAATATTTTTGCCCTTCCTTTTTTTTTTTTTAAAGGAGTGCCCTTTGCCGTGCTGATGTTGCTACATGCCTTACTTCTTGCCTATCTCACACTGCGAATTTTTTCTAAGTTCTATACTAAACATTAAATCTGTTACGAAAAAAGAACTAAACAAAATGAACCCAAAACGATCAGTTTTAAAAAAGGACTCGTAACGGGAAAAACCGAATGAAAAAAGAATGTTAACAACAAATACTTTTTCACACCCAACCCAGTTCTGCGGAATCAGAATCAACGTTGATTTTAAGCAAGCAAATAAGCCAATTAGAGTAAAGTGCCATGCAGATTTAAATTTTTCCCATTTGTCACGAATGCAGCTATCGATTTTTTTTGCATGCTAACATGCTAGTTAACATTCATGTCAGTCAGCTGTTGGCTCTCACGGTGGCCAATAGAATCTTCCTGTCTATTCGTGGCAGCCAGCTATTGGCTCTCACTCTGGTCAGTACAAAGTAGCCGCAAACTACATGAAAACTGCCGTAGAAGTATGAAAAAAATCGATTATTTCCACTATCGATGGGAGTTGGGAAATGCAAAGTCGGTCCTGGCCTTTCCGCTAACTTGTAGCATGTGCATGTAAATTTTGGTGCCAAATCCGTCGAAAATTGCGGCCGTGCATTCGTTACACACACACACACACACACACACACACACACACACACACATCCTGCCTTTTATAGATAGAGATTTGCGGTAAAAAAAAAACAAAAAAAAAACTCGTGGTTGAAGCTTTTCCGGTGAGACCACAAAAGTCGTGGTTGGTGTCATCACAAAAAAAAAAAGAAAAAAAAAAGAAGCTTTCTTATGCGCCGTAATTAATAATATTTTATCGATTTTTTTTCTAACTATGCGATAAATATAGTCACCAAATATATTTGACATTTGCTGAAAAACAATGATCTAAAACTAGAAAGACCCGTGAAAATTTCCCGGTTTTCCTATTTAAATTTTTTGATGAAGCTTAATTCTTAACTCTTAAATTAATGATTATGGCGAATTTTACGGCAATAAAATATCCGTAGAAATTCCCCTATCGCATTGTTAAATATTTGTTCTTAACAACTTTAATTACGATAACAATTATGAATCTGAAGGCTGGTCGTTATTTTAAGAAGTGGGTAGAAATTGATTACCTTTTTCCATTTTCGTTCAACCCTTTTATCTTCCCTGATTTCTTTCTTTCTTTCTTTCTTTCTTTCTTTCTTTCTTTCATTTTCTCATTGAATGTAAGTAATGTTTTTCCCCTCTTTCCACGCGATCAAAACAGAAGAGTCCTTTGTTTATGAAGTATTGGCAAGAGACGCTTTTTTTTTCTTTCTTTCTTTCTTTCTTTCTTTCTTTCTTTCTTTCTTTCTTTCTTTTTCTTTCACTTTTTCTTTCTTTCTTTCTTTCTTTCTTTCTTTCTTTCTTTCTTTCACTTTTCTTTCACGTTTCTTTCTTTTTTTTCTTAATTTCTTTGACTTTTTCTTTCTTCTTTCATTTTTCTTTCTTTTCTTTCTTTCTTTCTCTCTTTTTTCTTTCTTTCTTTCTTTCTTTCACTTTTCTTTCACGTTTCTTTCTTTTTTCTTAATTTCTTTGACTTTTTCTTTCTTCTTTCATTTTTCTTTCTTTCTTTCTTTCTTTCTTTCTTTCTTTCTTTCTTTCTTTCTTTCTTTCTTTCTAACCAAATCCCTGTCTTACGAACATTTCTCTTAATAATAATTTTAAAATAATTCAGCAGAAGATGTTAATTTATTGATGGTAAGTGGATTTTTGGCGATTGCCTTACTCAGTTTCCGCCCTTCGATGCAGTGCGTCTGAACAATGTGGTCGATATGTTTTGGCTTTTGGCTCAGGGATGTTAAAATAATATTAAGCCCAAGCCTCAGGCTGTATCTCTACTTCGGGTGTGTGTGTGGGGGGGGGGGGTCTAGATTTATTGCCCGTTGCCTAGGCGTTTCCTTAGTGTACAGAAAAATATAATGGCTTCTCGTCTTTTTGGTTGAGATCAAAGTGTAGTATCTGTTCTTATCAGTTGAATCTGATTCCCTCACTCTCCACTTTTATCTCCCCCTTTTTCTTTTCATTTACTCACTGAAAGCAAATAATCTATTTTCCTCTCTTTCCATTCGATCAAAACACGGAATAGTCCATTGTTTAGGAGGTATTGGCACGGCGTAACGGTCGTGCGAATATTTAAAAAATAAACGAGAAATAAGCTTTTTTTGACTCCTCTTTCACTAACTGCGCCTTCAGGGTCTAACGTTTTTACACTGGCATGGAAAGTGGGACGATTGTATTGAACGAATTGCTAGATCTGCTTCTAGGAAAGTCAGTTCATTGCTAGAGAATTCTTCTCGTAAGAATCTTTCTTGCACATTTTTTAGTCGACGATTCGTCGCATAAGAATATTGCTTGCCAGATCGGGTTTGATGCATCTTTATGTATTCAGACGATTCGTCAAAGAAGAATCTGAATATTGATCTGCCATGCGAAGATATATGATTTGTTTTTTGACGGTTTATCAACCATTTAATAATTATTTAATGCCGAAAAATATTTTAGGTTTTAAGAATAATCTTTTTTTTTTTCAAGAGGATTTTACATTCAAGCAATTTGGGAGAAAGAAAGAGAAAACGAAAAAAAAAAAAAAAAAAAATACGAAACGGGTCATAGGCGAACACACACACACACACGGCTTAACGGAAATGGGGAGGAAAAAAAAAAAAAAAGTTATTTTGACAGGTATCAAATGTTGAAAAAAATATCATTTCAATGACAATGAGATTTGAGTGGGCGAGGAGGTGTCCGACGAAAAATGGAATTTAGGCCAATTGAAGTGTAACTAAGGATTGAAGACAAACCATTAATACGAAAACACAGACCACCGGCCAAAGAAAAAAAAAAAAAATGGAATTGTGTTTTCAAGAGATGTGACTAAAATAGAGATAATGGAATTGTTTTCAGAAACAAAGAAAAGTTTGAAAACGTTAATTTTTTGACAAAACACAGGTGTGGCTACAGAACTGTAGTTAGATATGAAAAATTAAAATCCCACACAGGCATTCTTACTGTTTTTTTTTTTTTGACAGAATAAAATTTTGCCCTTATAATAACATTTTGAATCAAACAAATGAATGGAATAACTGAAATATTTTTATTTCCTCTTTGGGAGACGACAATCTGACTGGAAATTGAGAAAATTCTTTTCTGAGGCCATGTCGGAAATCCAGCTGTCTGATTAATTACCGATAAACTGCTTGACAAACGCCACGTAAAAAAACAAAAGTTGTCATATTGTTCTGTTGGTGGCCATGATAACGGCGATTTGAAAGAAAGAAAAAAAAAAAGAGGAGAGATCATTAATTTTTTTTCTTAGTTAAGCAAAACAACAAAGCCACGGATTGTTCACGCCTGACTAAGACGTCATTGGTCAAGTGGTGATCACATGACGCACGAAGGAGGAGGGAAGATACCCGACCAGGACCTCATTGGCCGAGAGTGGTCACGTGACGCACGAAGAAAATCAGTCGACGCCCCTATCAGAAGTGTAAGTATGAGAAGCCGCTACGAAGAAGTGGGAAGTTAGTTCAGAAGCCCCCTCAGGGGAAGAGGAATGAGTAAGAAAATGGGAGTGAGAGGAAAGTTACCAAAATGGAAAAGAGTAAAAAATCCCTAACCAGAAATAAGAAGGGTGGATACATAGAATTAAAAAGAACCCCCACGCAGACAGACCCACCCCAGCCCCGGACGTCAATAAAAAGATTTGACCCCAACCAACAGAGAAGGGAGTTGAGCCCCGGACGGCAGAGTGGGCCAGGTTCGTTCAGACCCAGGCAGGCAGAGAAGAGTTCGTTTGGCCTCAGTGAAGAAGTTCAGTTCAGCCCCGGACGGCGAGAAGAAGTTTGAGTTCATTTCGGACCCTGGCGAGAAGAATTTTGAGCCTGGACGACAAGCAGAGATGAGTGCCCAGTGTTGAAACTGCGTCAAGATAGCTGACCAAGATTCACGCACAGTTTTTGACTCTTCTTCAACCAAGAACAATTAGTTTGAAGAGCGACTTAGAATCAGACCACAGAAATAAGTTTTTTCGACTTTCGTCCAAAGACACACCAAAACACAAATTTCTTAGAGAGCAGACAACTTGAAGCCTTAAAAGTTTGCCCTGGCGAAAGTGTCGTGCCACAATCCACAGAACGGGTCGGGAGTAGACAGTCCTATATACCGAACAAATAGACATAAAAAAGTTTGTTACCTTTTTCTTTGATACTTTGGACTTTTTGAGTTTTCATTTTATTTTTTTTATCCATAATTGTGTGTTATCACCCCCCCGTTGAACTCAGCTTGCATTACGGCCCCAATCCCTGTTTGATCTCGTCTGTCTAAGATCAATTCACAACGTGGGTAGACAGACTGGGGATCAGTGCAGTTACCCTGGTAACCAGGCGTTGAAGCAGATTGGGAACAGGCGAGGCTGGTATCAATCTAACCAGATTCCTACCCGAATCACCACAGGTTAGAACATCACGTAACAACTGGCGCCGGAGGATCAGGATTGAACGAACAGCTGGCGCTGTGGGGAAGATGTCACAATTGGTGCTGTGTTTGGGCCTTTCATCTGCCAAAATGACCGGGACAAAAAGAGCCTGGGGCAGCCTAAACAAAAAAACATCTAAACCCCGTGGTGGATTCTTTTCTTCAACGACACAGTCGGCGCATATCAACTTCTGGGACGACGCCAAATTTGTATGAAATTGAATATAACAAATTTGATCAGAATTCAAATGATTTCCTGTTCCAAGCCACTAACAGTTACATAACTGCAATTTAGGAATAAAAATTAGATTTTGAAGTTGGGTTGGATAGCAAAGGGCTTCTTGGAGAAATTTTCAATATCTCTTCATAAAAGCAAATTCAGACTTTTTTTTTTGTTTTAAATTATATTTACAATCAGACCAATTCCTTTTAAAGATTAAAAGTTCTGCTTTAGATTTACAACAGCTGTAAAAATATAAATTTCAGCATTAACAAAACGGTAAGAATGTTAGTCCCAAGTAATTAATGGAGACAATGACAGCTTAGTTCATAAATATAGAAACTTAATTTACACACTGTAAGTTCTGAGTAACTGACTGGCCAACTAAATAGGCATCAATAATGCATAAGTATTGATCATAAGAGAAGTTATTTCTTTCATAACTACATTGGCCAACGATGTAAATCAATAAAGGAGAACAAAAAGCATCCTTGTCCAAAATACAGACAAAACTAACCGATAAAATTGTGAACTAAATTCCAGATCTGTCCTAAAATATAGAAAAAAAAAAAAAATTATTTTAGGTGTTTTTCATTGACACCGATTTGTTTTCTGCCTCAACACGTTACAGGTTATTTGTTTGTTCGTTTTACAGCATATCAACCTCAATGGGTTATTTAATGCTGACAAGATTTTTATTGCTGGTAATATTTTTTTTTTTTCCAAAATGTATTGTTGGTACATTAATTTTCTTCAAAAATTTATTGCTGGTAGTTTTTCCTCAAAAAAAAAAAAAAAAAAAAAAAAAAAAAGTATAGCTGGTATTAAAACCTAATTTTACACTTAGTGTTTTGACCCCAGTTTGGGGGGTTAATTATTTGCCCATAGCTGGGACCCTAACAGGTGCTACCACCCCAGGTCATGGTGGACCTGGGAACACCAGCAATTAAGAGGTGGTTCCATAATTCCTCAAAACCTCCTGAGCAGAGGCCTTGATGTTGGACGTAGTTTATCGTCTTACCTAGGACACTTGTTGCCAGTCAGATTTTTTTTTTTTTTTAGTCAATGATTTAATAGTACTAATTAACCCATAGCTTGGATGCTGGAGAAGTGGATTCATACCTTCCACCAAGGGTATTTGCACACAAGTGAATATACAGAACCCAACTAGAAATAGAAGTGCTATCCGATTAACAATTCCATTCCATTACACCAACCTTTTTTTTTTTTTTTTTAAATCTGAAAAGTGAAAAGACAAATCCTCCTAACTTGTCAAAGAACTGAGGAATTTGTTACATGAATGTGACAGGAAATCAATCAATCTGATAAAATGACTATTTCTTTATCATATTGCCAGATTCAGATCCATATTTGATCTGAACTCTTATCTCAATCACATCTCTTCAGGATATAGGCAATCTGCTTTCCACAGATTGCTTTTTCTTAATATCTGAATTATCAATTTCTTGTGAAAGACAATAGTTTCTGACAGTATTCTACAGAAGGTTCCTTCTCTTAGAGTGGTTGCTACCTAAGGCTATCTAACTCAGTTTAGCACACAAAGAGATGGGTTTATGCCTTTTCAAGAACATGTGAAGGTGAATGCAAAAGGAAAAAAAAATCGGGAATTTTAACTGCTTTTCTATGCTGCTTTTAGGGCTAACAATTACACTACCAGTATATCTACCAACAAGGTTAAAAGATAGAATAAGACAAACTTTAAAGGAGGGGAGTGAGAATCAACCTGAGAAATATAAATATTTGAATATATTTAAAAAGAAGGGTTTTGATCATTGGCACCACCGAGGCTTAGAATAATGCTAATCTGGACATAGTAATCTGGTTTAGTAAATATTGATACATTTACAATAAGGCAACAAGGGAAGAGTGGATTGTACTTAAGGAATGTCTGCTTATAAAACAAGTCAGTGTTCAAAATGCTGTTCTTCAGCTTAAATATTCGTCTTATCAATGGAATTGACACAGATACTTTAGCTACTGAGTGGATCTGCTGATTAATATTTATTTGCTATAAAGAGCTATAAGAAGCATATACATGTCTTTATATTTATAGTAATAGACACTGTGCTTGAAATGCCTCAGGTTCAATCCCAAGTATCAGTTTACTAAATAGTGAGGTTACTAACTCATCTCAGAAGAGCTTTCATTTATGAAGGTAGATCAATAAATTTATGGCCTGACAGATATTAGTTAAATTTTGATCTAAAAATATTCAATATGATCAATGTTCAAGTCTTAGTTTAAGTGCATTGACAAGGAATGAGATTATGTTAAAAACTTTTTTCTACATACTGATATACTTACAGAAAAGTAAGAGTAAATAGACAATCAATGACTTATGTTAGCATTCATTGAGATAGGTAAACCAACACTAAAGAAAAAAAGAAAAAAAAAAGTTCAAATGGAGAGAACTTATTTAATATTTCTCACAATACAATTATATTAAATGAGATTTCCTTGAAAGTCAAGTTTGGTACAAGGCCACATTTATGAGTCACCCAGTAGAAAATTAACAACTCGCTTATGCCAAGCTGGTTAAATCTAGATGTCCAAGTCTATGCAAATATTCTCCCAAATGAAAAGGTGTCTAATTTTTAAAACAATTTTTACGACCAACAGCAACCAGAGGAATTCATTTACCTGGATGAAATTACCACATGTCACATAAGTAAAGAAAAGGAACTGAATATATAAAAGTAACAGCTGATAATTTGACCAGATAGAAAAGAAACAGTTCCATAGCACATTGACTATGAAATGCAAACCATTTTTAAAATGATAGACAGCAAATAGCCACATTATCATCAGCTTACTGTAATAGAATTGCATAAATTATGTGGGTGAATCAGATTTTATAAATAGATTTATATTCATATTTGAAGGTGGTGGGGGGAGTCACATGCCTTCTTTAAGGCAGACTGTTCTTTCTAGACTAGGAGATTATACGAGATCTTTTGGCATTAAATTTTGCATGACAAGTTGTTAAAATGGGGGGTAAATAATATCCATTTCTGAACACTACTTTTGACACTAGAAGTGTTATAAAAGACAATAGAAAATATGTTACCCAAAAGGCACACTGAAATAGCAAAAGACACTCATCAAAAGTATTAAGAAACCGGAAAATTTCATTAGAAACAAAGAAAAGAGATGAACTGCTACATAATATCAATCCTCCTATATGGCAGTGAATGCTGGACCATTTTCTCACAGATGAAGACAAGACTTGAGGTAACAAATGTGGTTTTACAGAAGAATTCTAAGAATACAATGGATGGAACATGTGAGCAACAAGAAGTTTTAAGGAAAATGAGAATGGAAAAAGTAAACATGATTAGGATGAAGAGACAAAGTTGAAATTTTCGAGATGTATAATGAGGAAAGAGCCTGGAGAATTTGATACTCAAAAGGACATATTGAAGACAAGACTAATAACAGAAAACCTTGAGTAGGCCACCTAACAAACTGGTGTAAAATGGATTGCAGAGCAGAGACTGGGAGGGATAGTAAGGGGACAAACAGAGCTACAAAGGATAGGAAGTTGTGGAGAGCTATGCAAATGGATGGCAGAACAGACTGGGTGGAATAGTAAAGAGAAACATTACTTAGAGATACAAAGGATATGAAATTCTGAGGGGGGGGCACAATGCAGATTTGACAAGGAGAAGATGCAAAAGAGTAATAATTTTACAATTAGCATATAACCCCTAAAAACAAACCAATATTAAAAGCATAAAAATCCATGACCTCAGAGAAGTACAGAAACTGAGGGTAATTTGTTAGTTGCTATTCGAAATGGATTAAAAATATTAATCAATATTTGAAAATTTGTATTGGATGGAAAACAATGTTATTCCAATGTTGTAAACTTTTAGATCTTGTATTTCTAAAACCAATGTCCTTATGTTTCGATTAAAATTTTAGCATTTGTTCGTGGGAACAAATATTCATACACGTACAAATTTTTAATTTATTTTCATATAATTAACTCTACACAGATGCATGATAACTAAATATGCATAGTAAACAGAATGAAATTTGATTTAATACAAATAAATCCCATTTATCCATTTTAATGGGTAAAATATTATTAGTACAATGCAAATTTCAGATTTTAAAAGTTTTAAATTGCTGTAATACTCTAGATTATTCAAGCGGAATATTCTAGAATATTCCAATAATGTTATCAGTAGTTATTTTTAGCCTAAAAATACAAACAGAACATTCTGTAATTGATATTCGTGCAAGAAGGTTATCATCATGGCAAGAAGTTATTTATAAATTCTCAAAAAAAAAACTGATTGCTAAGCTCTGGAAAGAAGGTAAAAGTTACAGGAAAATCCCAGACAATCTGGATATTCCATTTACTACCATTAGGTCATTTATTGCAAGGTATAAAAACTCAAAACTGTTGAAAACCAAAGAAGAACAGGTGCCCCATGGAAGATATCGGCAACATCTTCGAGGAAATTAATGCGTCAAATTAAGCAAAATCCAAATGTTACTCGTCAAGAGATGCAGGATAATTTGCTTTCATCAGGAATCTGTGGCACTAAATGGACAATAAGTAATGAAATTCATAGGAACAATCTAATGGCATTGTCCCCTCGAGAAACTCCAGCGTTCTTGAAAAGACATAGAGATGCCAGGTTGAAATTTGTTTGTGAACATGATAAGAAAAATCGTATTGGGAAAAGAGTATTATGAACAGACAAAACCAAATTTGAAGTTTTTAGTGGCAGCATCATGGTTTTTTTCTGCAAAAGGTACTGGCAACATATCAGTAATAGATAGTAGAATGAATGTCGCATCATATCAAAATATTTCGGAAGCAAATTTAATGATTTTGGTTGAAAATCTTGAACTTCTTCCTGACTGGATCTTCCGACAAGATAAGGATCCTAAGCACACTGCAAAATCTACGAAGAAATGGCTTGCTGAAAATAATGTAAAGATCCTGAAATGGCCAAGTCAATCCACAGATTTAAACCCAATCGAAAATTTGTGGCGTTATTTAAAAATTCAAATCCAATCATCCCGGATCTGAAGACCATATACGAAAAAGAATGGAACAAAATACCAACTAAAATTGGCAAATTATTCATTGAGAACTACAAGAAGAGGTCGGTTGCTGTAGAAGTGAATAATGGCGATTAAATGTAGATTATGTATTCTTTTTTTTGTATTGTATGAATACTTTTTTCACACATTAAAATTGATGAATGGGATTTTCTTCGATTAAATCAATTTTTTCTGCTTTCTATGCATATTTAGTTATTATGCATCTGTGTAAAGTTAATCATGTGAAAAGTATGCTTATTCATTAGTAGGAAATACAATAATTTAAGAATTTGTATGTGTACTAATATTTGTTTCCCACCACTGTATATGCTAAAAGTATATATTCTTAACTAGCAGTAGAGCCCGGCATTGCCCGGGGATGTAACAGTAAGAGATAGATCAAGTATCGACCATCATAAAGACTAAAAAATAAAATTGACAAAGATTATTGTTTAAGGTTGACGGACACGCATGTCTTAATTAGTTTTATTTATTTTTTTTTTTTTTACGAATTGGTCAAACCCAAACTCAAACAAAAACATTGTTTTCAATTGTTATGAGTCTACCGATTGAATAGAATTTTATTATAAACAATTGTCTTGTAAATGGAATTTTAAAAGCATTCTGAATGTAAAAAGAAAGAAAAAAGTGTGCAGGACAATAAGAAATACTACCTAACAAAAAAAAAAGTGAAGTTTCGTTGAAATCGGTTGAAAAATGGAGGAAATCCGATCCCATATATAAAGGAACACACACACACACACACGCACACACAACCTGGGTTGTATAATAAGTATAACTCGATATGAGTTGTCCCCCTTTCATTAATGCCTCTTAATCGTGTTTTCAAATTGATTTCGTGCAAAAACAATTGTATTTTTCCAATTTTTGGCGCTGTCAGAACCACCGCAATGTAATTTTACGTAGTCCTGTGAAGTTTTGTTGAAATCGGTTGAAAAATGTAGGAAATCCGATCCAATATATAAACGTACAGGCACACACACACACACACACACACACACACACACACACACACACACACACACACACACACACAGACTCACAACCTGGGTTTTATAATAATTAAGATTTCTCAATTCAGTCAGTATATTGTTGACATTTTCGTAATTGACATTAAGGGTTATTAAGCAAATCTGTCACTTTTAAACGAAATTACATAACATTCAGTTGTAACAGTAAAAATTGTCCAATTGTTAGATTAAGCTTTGAACCGTTGTATCTTTGAAATGATTAAAAATATCTTACTGGAATTCTCCGAGATTTTTTATAACACTATTTGACTCGTCATTTAGCTCTAAGTTGAAATGATCATCCCTCTTCCTGCTTTGACATCTTGATTCAGTTTTCCTCTCTACTGTTTATTTTTTTTAAATTATTCACCGTTCTCTTGATGGCTCTTGAATGGACTTTGAAAATGGAAGCCAGAGTATGAATGTTGGTACCATTACTGAAGGCCTGAATCATTTTTTTCCTTTCACCATAGTTAGGAAGCCATAATGGCTGACACAATACAACTTTCTGTTCTCTTTCTAACTTAATAACTCAAAGAGTTTTTCGGTGATTCTTACAACAAATGGTGTCAAGATGGCTAAACATCTTATCTGAAAACATGGAAAAAAGAAACTCAATTAGTTTAGTGGTTTTTAGATATTAAACATTTCTGTGGATGGAGAATTTTGCGGTTACAACCAGTATATATATATATATATATATATATATATATATATATATATATATATATATATATAATAATTACGAACCATTCATAAAAAAACAAATATAGAGGTTAATGATTTAAATGGAGAATACATCTTCACAAACAATTTCAATAAGGTACATTAACCCCGAACCTGTATATGAATGATATGATCCCTGTTTATAAATTCCAGTTGCATAAGGTCTTTTTTAGTTTTTACAAGCTTTCGTCTGTTCCTACAGACATCCCCAGGTATGAAAATAGATTTTGTTCTTGTTTTTTACTTCTCGGTAATAAGAGGACAACGAAAATAGAGATGTAATCCGAAAAAATGCTATGAGAAATGTGTTATTATTTTGGAACGTCGCAACGCTGAGTTTGATTTTTAAATTTTAAGGGTCTGCGTTTTTGTACAAATATAGTAATAAGAGAATTCTTTTGTACTGGTCGGTTTTCCGTCAATATGGCATGAACTATATTGTTCAATAATTACAGGAATGTCACACTTATTATCCGAAAGTTGCATGTTGGATCAGTTATTTTAATTTCGATTATAACTGATCCAGATGTATTCTCGCCATTTAAATCATTAACTTCTATATTTGTTTTTTGTATGAATGATTCATGTAATTATAAATTAAACTGCACCTATAATCGAAATATATAAATATATATTCCAAGATCATTTTCCAATTCATTCAAGATAATCTTTGCCATCTCTAACCTTCTAACTTTCTGTCCTGGAGTAACAAGGTGCCTCACACATTTCAAGTACAACTTCATTTTCAAGTCTTTTTTTTCATTGCTCTTTGCACTGTCATAGCTGAAACTCCTCTCTCACGTGCCAAATGTCATATGAATTGAGTTGGACCGTTTCTAGATCTCTTTAGCTTTCAGTTGAAATGATGCTGTTGTGATCTCCTGATCCAGTTTTCCTCTCAACTGTTCCCTCTTTTTAAAACATATTCACTGTTCTCTTGACGATTCTTAAATGGACTTTGAAGATGGAACCCAGAGTATGAATGTTGGTACCATTACTGAAGACCTTAATGATCTTTTTCCTCTCACCATACCTCAGTTTGGAGCATATAGTGGATCTGGCAAAAAAGGATTTTAACCTGCTCTCTTTTTAGATCAATAACTCAAAGAATTTTTCAGTGATCCTTACGACAAATGGCGTCAAGATGGCTAAATGTCTTATCTGATAACATGGAAAAAACGAAACTCAAAAGTGTTTTCTTCGATATTAAACTTTGTGTGGGATGGACGATTACCCCATACTATTAAACGATTTGGACAATTTTGATGTTACACCGATATATATATATATATATATATATATATATATATATATATATATATATATATATATATATATATTATTAAGTTTCTAAATAATAAAATCTCTTAAACAATAGACATGAGTTACCGGTTTTTTTCCGACATCATCAAATTTTTGCATTGAATAATTAGCATAAAAACAAACAAACAATAAAATAATTTTTAAAATCCATAGTCCTAATAAATAGTTTAAATGCCCTACAAAAAAAGATAACCCTTTATGAAGTCGTCAAAAAACAAATGTTAGCGATTTACAATAGTTTATATATACACAAAACCCTTTCAGAAAAAAATAAATAAATCTCCATAGACACTTAACCAGACTAGACGATGTCATCTTCCGCTTTAAATTTAGACACCCCAACCTTACCTTGACTTGACATCTGTGAATGTAACTGAGATATTGATACAAATTATTAACACCTTACGCCTCTTTTCGTTAAACAATTGCTCTAGCCATTACCATAGAAATTTTGATTTCAATAATGAATATGCTTATAAAACGCGTAAATTTAAGAAATAAGTTATTTAAAAAAAAAAAATTGCTTGAACATGGAACAGAGCTTATTACTTTAATTCAATTTAATTCAAAAAATTATATTGAAGTTTTCGGCTATTGTTTTGAAACATGAGGACTCTTATGTAGCGTGTTGGGGTCATATTTTTAAATAAATAATTATATATATATATATATATATATATATATATATATATATAAATTGGAAAAATTCTGTTTCATTATCTAAACGGACTTCATCAAAAGAACGTAATATTATTATTAATGAAATTATATATATATCTAAGGAGGAGTCAGCCATGCGTGATACACGTTTAGGCGATCATGTATCTTTCGATACATGACTGGGGAAGCAGATTTTTTTTCCCGCAGTAGGTTACCATTTCTTTCTGCAATAGATCAGTTGCCACCCAAGGCTATAGAACCCGGCCTGTCCTATTTACCCATAGCTGGTGGTGGGGAGAAGAAGAGGATTTATGCCTTTCCCAAGGGTATTAGCACGTACGTGGTCGGAATTGACGAGTCGGGGCTAATTATGGCTTGGAGAAGAATTTGTTAGAACCCCAGGTGCGCCAGTCATCAGGATCAGACGTTGAAGTTAGTCTTCTGAAAACAGCAAAAGAACAGTTATCAGAAAATAAGCAGTTTTGCCAGACGCTATCAATGGTAGGGGTTCTCAGTATTAATAGCCCCGCCAGAGAGAATCACAGAGTACTTATCTGAAACAGTGGTCCCATATTGTAGTAACTGCATTCACTTTGCTCTATCAACAGTAGTAAATATTACTGACATCAAATTAAACCAACCTGTTATTTTTATAAGAGGCATTAGTTATATGCCATGCAGGATACACGCTTAGGCGATCATGTATCTTTCGATACATGACTGACGAGGCAGATTTATTTTTCCTCCAGCACGTTGCCATTTCTTTCTGCGGTAGACCAGTTGCCACCCAAGGCTATAGAACCCGGTCTGTCCTTTTTACCCATAGCTAAGTGGGTGGGGAGAAGAAGAGGATTCATACCTTTTCCAAGGGTATTATCAAGTAAGTGAATGTAATGGATTCGACTGGAATGTCAGTCAGTCAGATATCTGCCATGAGTGGTACACGCTTAAGCAATCATGTATCGAAAGATACATGACTGATTTTTTCCGCAGTAGGTTGCCATTTTTCTGCGGCAGACCAGTTACCATCCAAGGCTATAGAATTCGGTCCGTCTTACTATTTACCCATAGCTGAGGGGAGAAAAAGAGGATCCATACCTTTTCCAAGGTTAAGTGAATGTAATGGATTCGACAGGCGGCTATCCATTACTCCACCGTACCTCCCTAAAGAGGAGGGGATATAATTAAAATATATATTTTTACTTACAACGGAGGTAAAAGCAAAGAGTCACTACTTGCTTCTAGTGAAGATAAGAAAGAAAGAAAGAAAGAAAGAAAGAAAGAAAGAAAGAAAACTTCCTGATAAATAATGTTCTATTCTGTTTTGATCGCGGGGAAAGACGGGAAAAGACATATCAGTGAGGCTATTTTGATTTCAGAGGGAAAAAGAAAGAAAGAAAGAAAGAAAGAAAGAAAAAAGAAAGAAGATAGAAAGAAAGAAAAATTCCCCATAAATAATGTACTATTCTGTTTTGATCGCGGGTAAAGACGGAAAAGACATATCAGTGAGGCTGTTTTGATTTCAGTGGGAAAAAGGAAGAAGGAAAGAAGAAGAAAGAAAGAAAGAAAGAAAGAAGAAGAAGAAAAAAAGAAACAAAATTTCCTCATGAATAATGTACTATTCTGTTTTGATCGCGGGGAAAGACGGAAAAGACATATCAGTGAGGCTGTTTTGATTTCAGTGGGAAAAAGAAAGAAAGGAAACAAAATTCAAATTGGAAATTTTCAGCCGTAATCGTAGTTAGTAATATTTTATATAAAGAAAAATTCCTGAAAATATTTATAAAGCACTGTATTGCTAAGCTTCGGACCCCCTCCCCACAAAACAAAAACAATTTTAAAAAATCACAAAACCTCTTTCGTATTCCGCTGTGATCGCTGTTAATAATTTTCCCTTCATACGAACCACTTCATTAAATTCCTTCCCTGTTCTTTTCTGCTCGTCCGCCATTTTCTAAAGGCTCGCGCATGCGTTGAACCAATCTCGTAGGCAGTTGGAAAAGCACCAGACTTCATTACTGAATGGCGGGAGGCCCATCGCTAGAGTTAACGCCGCAACGACTGGCTTCATTCGGGCAAATCGAGTTTTTGAGTTACGAGCCGCTTTTAACTGACCGACCGGACAAGAGGATGATTGGGTCGATCGCTGGTCGAGTGAGAAGGTTTATTTTCTCTACCAGCGGTTTGTGTTTACGCTTGATTGCCAAGTGAAGAGATCTCGAACGAGCTTGCTACGCCTTTCGTACATGACTCTCTCCTGGTTAACTATGGCTTTTATACTTAAAAAAAAAATCTGGCTTGAGGAAAAAGAGATAAAACATCTGGAATAGAATTGCTTTAGGTCAAGGAATGGGATATTTTTTGAGAGAAAAAAAAATGGTATATTTTCTCATTCGTTATGGGAACGAATAAATACAAAATTTATTCGCTTTATTTATGTGTATGCATTTCATGTTTTTAGGGGGTCATCGCCAATACAATACCTAAAAATAAAACCAAATAAAATTTTAAAAAATGTATAATTACTTTTCGTTTTTGTGTGCATATTGGAAGTAAGGTGGCCTGTGATAAAACGGAGTTTTATTAAACGAACTGCAGATATGCATATAACTGAAATAGCTTTCTTTTCTATTTGCTCCAGGAGGTGAGGGAACATAGCCCTCCACAGCCTCTTAACTCTTGTAGTCATTAGTAACAGCTTTCATTGCTAAATCACCTATCTCACTTTTCAGGCACCCATTTTCCCAAGCTCCTCAGTTAGATAGCCCGGTGCTTTACCCTGTCTCTCTTGATTTCGCTATATCTTGTGAGTGTCAAATTCTCCAAGGCCACTTTCCTCATTATGTGCCACAAATACAGAACATTTACTTAAATAAATTTTATCTATAAAAATAACGTATAAACAGAAAATATATTAAATAATTGTCGGAGTTAATCCATTTCATAATATGTTGTGATTGTTTACATTAAGATATCTTTCGTGAAAAAATCGTCGATGGTGTGTGTTTATAAAGAGTAACTTTTCTAACCAGACGCTTCTCCGTGGCTGAATGGTTAACAGCACGTCAGATCAAGTGACTGTTCCAATAAGGGTTACAGGTTCGATTCCTGTTGGAGAGCCCATATTTTCTACAAAATTTTTCGTAAAGGTAATAAAATTATAAGCATGTTTTTTCTATAAAATAAAAATAATATATAATATATATAATATATGATGGATTTTTTCTTATAAAATCAAAAACTTGAGACGATATACCTGATGATGGATGGAAGACTGTCCGTAAGTACTAGCATTTTAACATCAAATAAACTGAAAAACTACAGACAACAAGTTTTTCTTCAAGGATCAAAACTCGCACTATGGATGAACAGGATTTTAATGCATATATTATGTTTTCTAGCGATGGATGTCGCCAATAATCGCATTGATACTTCTGATTAATTCTATGTGCGATTATTCTTTGTATATATATATATGTATATGTATTATTAGTAGAAATCATATAAGTATAAGAAATTATACTCGCTCGGAAAACCTTCGGTGTTTTGATTTGCAAATAAACTAGCCAATACCAAAGGGGGAAAAAGGTATAAAAAAGAA
The DNA here is from genome assembly GCA_903632075.3 of Acanthosepion pharaonis. NCBI lineage: Eukaryota > Metazoa > Mollusca > Cephalopoda > Sepiida > Sepiidae > Acanthosepion > Acanthosepion pharaonis. The sequence goes on from CAHIKZ030005119.1 coordinate 429,348, forward strand.
AGAACCAAGAACATGTACGTTAAACGAAAATAATCTATACGAGTCCAAGGCCCAAAGAAAAAAACCCCGATCCGTGTACCCAAAACAAGTAAAGAAAGTGCTCAATACAATGAATAGAGCAGACCTAGTTAAACCTAGAGAGCCAGACAAACCTACCAAGGTTTCACCTAAGCGGATCTTCAGGGAAGGCCGGCTCGCTGACGATCCGCTTTAGTGAAACCTTGGTAGGTTTGGCTGGCTTTCTAGGTTTAACTATATATATATATATATATATATATATATATATATATATATATATATATATATATATATATATATGATAAAATATAGTTTTAAGGTATGCTATATTTATGGGTTTTTAGGGAAATGTTTATGAATTAATTGGAGGAACTCATGGTCTAACTTAGTACTGATTGATTAAATGGGATGTGTACCAAATGATCTTCCTATTTCTCTTACTTTTCTTTGGACCACTATCATCACATTTTAAAACTTGATTTCAGCTCACTTATGACCACTATTCTTTAAAACTTTATTGTACGCACCGCTATGTTTATAATATTTGTCCCATGAGAGGTTGCTAATCCTACGTTCTACAGATGAAGGAATATAGATTACAGAGGGATGGTGTTTGGAGTTGTTATTCATATAAGTTTGAAATATATCATTAACTAGATTTTGTGTCAAGATGGCTAAATGTCTTATCTGAAAACTTGGTAAAAAGAAAACTCAATTAGTTTAATTTGTTTTAGATATAAAAGATTTTCTGGGATAGACAATTATGCTGTTATACAATTTGGACAATTTTGCTGTTACACACGGTATATATTAGAGAGTTTTGAAAAAAGAACTTTTATATTTCGCAGGCACTTCGGCCCCATCAGGAAAATCTATATTAGCAAAACGAAACAGGAAATTCGTGTTTAGTGTCTGAATGCTTGATTTTTACTTTAATTGTAGCGTTACAGAAATTAAATTTTATCGTATTTCAATAGCGGTTATTTCTTTCTTTTTTTAACAGAAACCAGGGCACGACAACAACCCCAAGCGTTGTGAGTCTTTGACCTTATACTCTACATAGGCGTGTCTAATAACACTCAACCAGAGGGAAGTGGAACAAGAGATTTTAGAGAAAAGCGTCGGGTAATAAATAGTCTGGCATTATTAACAATATGGCTAAAAAACCTACAAAAGGTGAATAACCCTCTTACCTACTATACAAAACCGCCTGAGTCTATAACACGGAAAAGCTATAAATAAAATTTTCAATGTGAAACGTGTATATAGACACCTAAACTCAACAAAGGATCTTTTGTAGTAAGCCAGTAAAAATTTACGTATTACGAGAAGTTTTACAAATAAAGCAATGGAAAATACCAAAGCTATTTTTAATTATTATTATCGAAGTTAAGCAAATTTGCACATTAGTCTAATTTGAGATCTATGCCCTTCCATCGGCGAAGAAATATTAAAAAGCATCCGCGATCGTTTGATGTAACCATGGGGAGTTTTGACAGAGCAGAGTGCGTGAATTGATGTATTTTGTCTTAATCAATGGAAACACTAGATATGAGAGAAGTAGTGTTATATCAAGATGATTGCCTAGTGATATTCAGTGACTAGAATAGTAGAGAAACAAATCGAATAAGAAAAGAAGTGATAAAGATCGTTAAAGAGTTGAGTTAAGACATCGAAATGAAGTCAAATTCGAGAGTGATAAATTTAATCGATGTCACATTTAATCTTATTAAAGGAGTATTTTAAAATTTAATTTGAAAAAAAAAGGTTCTTCCTTGACTTAAGTTTTTTTTCTGTTAACTCTAGGTAAATACAGTTATTTTTCAAATCCTTAGGAAACACACACACACACACACACACACACACACACACACACACACACACATATATATATATATATATATATATATATATATATACAGACAGTATCAAAAATACTTTTACAAACTTTGGGGAGTGGGTTCCTGACACTAATACAAGGACAAAAGTACATACAAACATATGTCGGCGCAAATCCTTTGCTTCTGGGTTATTGAATTAAAGAAATTTTGCGGTTGATGGCACTGTGTTTTCATGTAGACTGTGTTACATTTGTCATTCGTGTACATCTGTGGATAGACTTCAACGTTTAGCGTGTGTAGTAGTGAGAAGTGTCCCGTTTAACAATGGCAGGATATTTATAACGCGAGCAGGCAGATATGTTTTTTTTTACATACGGTTGCGTATGGTAATGGACGCGAGGTTTTCTTCAAAATTAACTTCTCAAAAACGAATGGACATTTGTTTTTTTTTTTTTTAGTGTGAAGGATTCGCCCCAAAGTTTGTAAAAGCATTTTGATACACTATATATATATATATATATATATATATATATATATATATATATATATATATATATATATATGCATTTATTTAGGCAGCAATCCTTCTTTCATGCACATTTCATTGAATACGAAACAAAGGTGCTTTTATTTAGTTTTTTATACAATCTTTCATGCGAACTGATAATAATAAATGATGATAAATTATATAAAAAACTGCCCGAATGTTCTTTTTATCCGAGCGCTTTCGGCTATACATTTAGCCATTTTCAAGAATGAAATATTTTAACTGTTAAATAAAAAAAATAGTTTGTTGTATGTATGTTTTATAAAATGTTTTTGCCTTTTAAGGAATTGTATTCGTGATCAATCAAAATTCGTAAATAGGCCACACTACAACAAGTTTAACACGCAGACTCACTCTACACCTTTCTGACCATAGCTCAATTAGATCTCATTTAAATATTCATGGAGACCTACCGGACACTACTGGTAACATACTTGTTGACAACACTAATATAATAGCATCATCAACATGTAAAACAAGGCTAAAAATAACGGAAGCCTTATTAATAAAAACACAAAACAAAACAAAAAAAAAACGCTTAATAATATTAACTTCGAACAGGGACACAATATCTTGACTGTGTTTTGAAAAAATGAAAACATTTTATGAAACATACATACAACAAACTATTTCGACCAGTCCGATTATTCATAACAATATGGGCCCTGAGAATACCATAGATTTTGGAAGACGATAAAACTGAGCTGAATGATTTAAAAGAAAAAAAAAATATTTAAAAAGTGTATTGAATCATAGCTGTGTGTCCGGAACGATAATCAAAAGTTGAAACAATAGGTATTTTGGCGAGTCGGATGACAGGGTCAAAAGCTTAGAATTGTCAAAACCATAACATCGCTGGGATCAAAATGAAAACAAAGTAAATTTATGCGTTCATCGGGTTAAGAAATTCCCGAAATACGTGAATGTTGAAATTGGGAGGTCCCAGGTGTGAGTCTAGTACCGCCTCCGGGGAAATTACATGGTTAGTCGAAACCAGTCGAAAACTACACCTGGAAAATCACGTGGTCGGAATTGACGAGTCGGGGCTAATTATGGCTTGGAGAAGAATTTGTTAGAACCTCAGGTGCGCCAGTCATCAGGATCAGTCTTCTGAAAACAGCAAAAGAACAGTTATCAGAAAATAAGCAGTTTTGCGAGACGATACAAATCGTAGGGGTTCTCAGCATTAATAGAGTCGCCAGAGAGAATCACATAGTACTTATCTGAAACAGTGGTCCCATATTGTAGTAACTGCATTCACGTTGCTGTATCAACAGTAGTAAATATTGCTGACATCAAATTAAACCAACCTGTTATTTTTATAAGAGGCATTAGTTATATGCCATGCAGGATACACGCTTAGGCGATCATCTATCTTTTGATACATGACTGACGAGGCAGATTTATTTTTCCTCCAGCACGTTGCCATTTCTTTCTGCGGTAGACCAGTTGCCACCCAAGGCTATAGAACCCGGTCTGTCTTTTTTACCCATAGCTAAGTGGGTGGGGAGAAGAAGAGGATTCATACCTTTTCCAAGGGTATTATCAAGTAAGTAAGCACTTATCTGAAACAGTGGTCCCTTATTGTAGTAAACGCATTTACGTTGCTGCATCAACAATAGTTAATATTGCTGACATCAAATGAAACTAACCTTCTAGTTTTTATAAGAGGCATTAGTTATATGCCATGCGGAATACACGATACATGACTGACGAGGCAGATTTTTTCCTGCAATAGGTTGCCATTTTTTTCTACGGTAGACCAGTTGCCATCTAATGCTATAGAACCCGATCCATAGCTGGGGTGGGTGTTGAGAAGAAGAGGATTCATACCTTTCCCAAGGCTATTAGCTCGTAAGCGAATGTAATGGATTCGACTGGAAAGTCAGTCAGTCAGTTATGTGCCATGCGTGATACACGCTTAGGCGATCATGTACCTTTCGATACATGACTGACGAGGCATATTTTTTCCTGCAGTAGGTTGCCATTTCTTTCTGCGGTAGACCATTTACCATTCAAGTCTATAAAACCCAGTCTGTCCTGCTATCTAGAGGGGGTATTACCATGTAAGTGAATGTAAAGGATTCGACTGGAATTCGAACTCGGATTTCCGGTTTCTCAATCCGAGCCGCTATCCATTACTCCACTGTGCCTCCTTATTTACAATACCAAATCGACTAGTATGGTCGGTTTCGTTTTGTTCCGGAGCTCCGTTAGATTGTGGGGCCTTTTTTTTTTTCAATGATGATCTCCCTGTAAAAGACCCAAGAGCCACTCGAGGTAGAGGATTATAGAGTAACAGGCACAGTTTATGAGGATATGTGGGGAAGATAACTGTTGAAGCTAGACACGAGCAGGTTAAGAGCGAGGAAGCGTCCACTTGGGAGTCGGTTCCATAAAGCAGCAGTCCGTGTGAAGATGCTACTCGAGGGAAACATATCTCACCAGCGGAATATGACGAAAATGTGCGTGGTTCGCTAAATGCGCGTGTCATGGCGGGTCCTAGCCTCTCAGTTTAGAACCAAGAAATGTAAACTTTGGAAATGGAAATAGCGATAGAACAGTGAGAGACTTTTGACGTTTTTTTTTTTTTACGGCATATCAACACCTTATGGGTCATTCAATTCTGATATTTTTTTTTCGTTTGAGATTCAACACTTTTTTTCTTTTTGTTGTAATGGAATGTCCCACATTCCCTATCGTCTATGCGGACTGATTATATCAGTAGATATATATAGTGATCACAGGGTATACCTCGGATTTGCCAGCTTGCTATCCGATTCCCTGTCTTTCAGTAGTGTATTTTCTTTTACAATAAACCTCTCTTTCTTTCATCTACTTGCGTATGGCTGTTCCTTCAGTCGAGTACCACCTTTGTAACGTTCTTTAAGGATATAACACTTTTTTTTTTTACCAAAATCTATTGCTTTTACGACAATGTGTTGCTTGTAACTGTTTTTTTTTTTTAAATATTTATTGCTGGTAATTTTTTTTTTTTTACTATGAAAATGTATTTTTATAATTTCAGTGTTTTGACCCCAGTTTGTTGGTTTTCTATTTGCCCAAACCCGGGACCCTAACAGGTGCTAACACCCCGGGTCAGGATGGACCAGAGAACAACAGTAATTAAGAGGTGGTTCTACATTCCTCAAAACCTCCCAATCAGAGGTCTTGCTGCCGGATGTAGTTTATCGTCATATCCATGATAGTTGTAAAAGAGGAAAAAAGATGTGAGTTCCACAGGTGAAAAGAAAACATTAGATCAAAATTTGAGTAATGATTTGGAGCTTTTGGAAGGGCCTGGAAATACGTTTTAATTGCTGTTATTCGCAAGTCCTTCCTAACCGGAGGACTTAGGAAAAACAGCAATTAAGCGGTAATTTATTCTATTTTTATTTTTTTTATTTTTATTTAATTTTAATTTTATTTTTTATGTTTATTTTTTCTCCACAACGGAAGTAGATAGATTCTATTATCATCCAGTTCAAACTCCTCCCCTGTTTCTTGAACAGGAGTAGAGGTTTATCACATGTTTCCTGTTTAGGATTAAGTTTCCGGTTCCTTCTAAAGTATATGTCAACTCTGTCTGTCTAATGTCCCCGCCTGAAGTCCGAAAAGTTATTTATTTATAATTTTTGTCCTTGTCCAGTAGGAGTAGATAGGTTTGTTTATTGTCCAGTTCACACTCCTCCGCGGTCTTTTGAACAGGAGTAGACATTTATCCCTTGTTCCTTGTTTAGGATTGGATTTCTAGTTCCTTCTAAATTTTACTTCCTGTCTATGCTTCTAATATTTCCGCCTGAGCTGTGAAATGTTATTTACTAATTATTTATTTACTTTATTTTTTATGTTTATTTATTTTTTTCCTTCACAACGGAAGTAGATACGTTCTGCTATCACCCGGTTCAAACTCCTCCCTTGATTCTTGAACAGGAGTAGAGGTTTATCTCTTGTTTCCTGTTTAGAATTGGGTTTCCGGTTCCTTCTAAAGTCATTATCTTTCACTCCGACTAGACCCTTGTGATATTATCGCTTGGATTGGGGTAAATTAATAAAAAAAAAGTTGGAAATAAAAATCAAGTCAAATTAAATAAGAATTTTCAGTGGGGGTCGGATTTATTTACTTTTGTCGTCGTTTTTTCCAGAATCACAAAGACGACATTTTCATGAATTTTATTTCGTAGAAGTCCAATTGATTTTTTTCAAGTCGAGTAGATTTATATTTTTAACTAGCAGTAGAGCCCGGCGTTGCCCGGGGATGTAACAGTAAGAGATAGATCAAGTATCGACCATCATAAAGACTGAAAAATAAAATTGACAAAGATTATTGTTTAAGGTTGACGGACATGCATGTCTTAATTAGTTTTTTTTTTTTTTACGAATAGGTCAAACCCAAACTCAAACTTCAATCGTTATGAGTCTACCGATTTAATAGAGTTTTATTATAAACAGTTGTCTTGTAAATGGAATTTTTAAAGCATTCTGAATGTAAAAATAAAGAAAAAAGTGTGCAAGACGATAAGAAACACTATCTGCCAAAAAAAAGTGAAGTTTTGTTGAAATCGGTTGAAAAATGTAGGAAATCTGATCCCATATATAAACGAACACACACACACACACACACACACACACACACACACACACACACACACACACACACACACACACACAAACAACCTGGGTTTTATAATAAGTATAACTCGATATGAGTTGCCCCCCTTTCATTCTGGCGACAGTGATGCCTCTTAATCGTGTTTTCAAATTGATTTCGTGCAAAAACAATTGTGTTTTTCCAATTTTTGCCGCTGTCAGAACCACCGCAAGGTAATTTTTCAGTTTTGTTGAAATCGGTTGAAAAATGGAGGAAATCCGATCCCATATATAAACGTACAGTCACACACACACACACACACACACACACACACACACACACACACACACACGCACACACACACACACACACACACACACAGCCTGGGTTTTATAATGAGTATGATGTCAGGGTAGTTTATCGGATTTTTTTTCTCAACTATTTCCAGTACCAAATCACTGATCGGGATACTGGAATGTTTGGGGAGCCTGGAACTACCTCTTAATTGCTGTTGTTCACAGCTCCTCCTTGACCTGGAGTCGTAACATTTGTTAGGCTCCCAGCTATGGGTAAATAGTGATCCCCCCACTCAAACAAAAACACTATGAAATTATTAAAATACCAGTAATTCATTTTTATATAAAATGACCAATAATACATGACCAGCAATAATTTTTTCTCTGTAGTTGAAGGGACGCAGTTGCTTTTAAAATATATTTCGTTGAAGCCATGAAATTGTTCAAAATATTTAAATCTCGGTATTAAATAACCCATAGAGGTGTTGGTATGCCGCTAAACAAAATCAACCAAACGACCAATATGGAAAAACTTTTTCATGACATTACTCCATATATCCTACAATTTCCTAAATCAAACCAAAATAAAACCCATATATCACCGCAAATATCTATATGCGCAAATTTTGTGTATCATCTACCATGTATTCAACTGTGAAAGCAGAATAACATATATTATTATTACTTCAAAGTAATTAAATTTTCTTGTCGAGATTAAATGACCCATGAGGTGTTGATATGCCGTTAAACAAATCAATTAACTTTTTTTCTCAGTTTTAGCTTCATTTTCTCTTTGGCTTTCTCTTCATTTGATTTGACATTTGATTTTTGTCAATTTCGTTGAAGTTTTTCGATTTTCCTGATCGTTCCCGCTTGGCTATGTATGCAAGTCATTTGATTATCGAGTCAATACAGATTTTCCTGTCGACCCCACCTCTTTTTCTTTCTTTCTTTCTTTTCTTTCTTTCTTTCTTTCTTTCTTTCTTTCTTTCTTTCTTTCACTGTTACACACTTTTCTATTTTCTTTTCTTTTTCTTTTTCTTTCTTTCTAATTTCTTACCGTTTTTTCTTTTCTTTCTTTCGTTCTTTCTTTCTTTCTTTCTTTCTTTCTCTTTCATTTTTCTGGATTTTCTTTTCCTTTTTTTCTTTCGCTCTTTGATTGTTTCTTTCTTTCTTTCATACATTCGACATAATTATCCGGAATATGCTCGTAGAGTAGTGACTATCGGAGCGAAAATGGCATTTGTGGGCATACATTCACAGATAGCCCCCCCCAAAGGCATGAATCCACCTCTCCTGACCCAAGCTAGGATGAGTTTTGGGTTCATCATTTGACCAAGTGAGAACAACACAAGCAATGCAATGGAAGCACCCATCCTCACTTGCTCCAAAGAAGGCCTAAGTCGTTTCATCTGCAGGAAAGGTAATGGTCCCAGTGTTTTATGGACTCTCTTCAAAAGGGCCACACCATCAATGGAGAATTCTATGTCAGCTTGCAAATTTTGTTTCAGTAGGACAATGTTTCTTCGCGCAAGTCCTTGATTTTAATGACTGCTGTATGTAGCTGTGGCTTTGAATTAGTTGATCACTCTCCCTGGTTTCATAATTTGGTTACATCTATCATCTGTTTTCCAACATGGCTGGGAACCAGTAAGACATTGATGGTGGCATAATATCTGCTGTTGATAAAGTTTCTGACCAACAGAATGAAAGCTTCTTTATCAATAGGATCCAAGCACTGTAAGACCGATATAAGAAAAGCGTGAGTCGAAAGGAGGACTATGATGAAAAATAAACCTCATTTTACTCCATTCCATGAGAGTATCTTGGCCAGCCTAGAAAATTCTGAGCTGACTCTCCTATATTAAGACCTCCAATTGTCGCAATGTGCCGTGAAATAATATGTTTATATTAATTTCTGTTGTTACTACAGTGTTTAAGCCGACAGGGAACAGTAGACCAGATTGTTCGACTGTCAAACTCTCTGCCTTGAGCAGAGAGGAACCCGGACGAGCCTTTGCCGAAGGACAAAGTTTCGTCCGGGGTGGTAGACAGGTCCGGATCCCTTTATGCGTTCAAAGAAAACATTTTTGCCGAACCTACGGGCGCGGAGAATCCACGCTAAACTCGGCCTTGTGCCACATACATCCCTCGTGGTGGGTGATGTTAAATATTAACAGTCTTTAAGCCGACCATTCTTGCAATTATTTCATGTCTACAATTCATAAGAAGATAAACTTTTTCCAGAAAAAAGGAAGGCTTTATTTCTACACTGTCGCGTTGTGTGGCTGAGTGGTTACAACGTTAGTGTCCCGACCATGAAACCTCGCTTAAAATCTCACTCATGATCAATTTACCAAGCAGGTGATAGCACACAGGAGGGACGATCTCAGTGCGACCCTGTTGGGAATTGACTGGAAACAAATTCATGTATTCAAATTTATGAATGTAATTGGGTTGACGAAACTGATAGCCACATGTAAAGTTGATCCTAATGACGAAAATCTATCTATCTATCTATCTATCTATCTATCTATCTATCTATCTAAGAATTCGATATTACTTCATATAGATCTATCCATCACAGTATTCATATATTACTTCATATCTATCACAGAATTCATATATATTTTCATATAGATCTATCCATCTATCATAGAATTCATATATAACTTCATATAGAGCTGTCCATTTGACATAGAATTCATATATAACTACATATAGAGCTGAGATCTATCATAGAATTCATATATAACTTCATATAGACCTAAATTCTATCATAGAATTATATATATATCTATCCATATAGTGAATCTCATATATAATTTTTATATCATAGAATTCATATATATATAGAATTCATACATAACTTCATATATCTATTGATATTTCTATCATCATAGAATTCATATATATCTATCCATCTATATAGTTAGAGATATTTATCTATCATAGAATTCTATCATAGAAATTCATATATAACTTCATATAGAGATATTTATCTATCATAGTCCATATAGATCTATCCATCTATCATAGAATTCATATATAACTTCATATAGAGCTAATTTCTATCATAGAATTTATATATAACTTCATATAGATCTATCCATCTATCATAGAATTCATATATAACTTCTTATAGAATATTTTCATATAGACTTCTAGATCTATCCATCTATCATAGAATTCATATATAACTTATAGAGATATTTATCTATATAGAGATCTATCCATCTATTTTCTAATCATAGAATTCATCATATAACTTCATAGATCTATCCATCTATCATAGAATTCATATATTCATTCTTATAGAGATATTTATCTATCATAGATACATTCATATATATATCTATCATAGAATTCACTTCTTATAGAGATATTTATCTATCATAGAATTCATACATAACTTCATATAGATCTATCCATCTATCATAGAATTCATATATAACTTCTTATAGAGATATTTATCTATCATAGAATTCATACATAACTTCATATAGATCTATCCATCTATCATAGAATTCATATATAACTTCTTATAGAGATATTTATCTATCATAGAATTCATCTACATCATGAATTCATATATATAACTTCTTATAGAGATATTTATCTATCATTCATAACTTCATATAGATCTATCCATCTATCATAGAATTCATATATAACTTCTATAGAGCTGTCCATCTATCATAGAATTCATAACGAGCTATATATCCATAGAATTCATATATAATATAGGTCATAAATAGAATTCATATATATCTTCATATCCATCTATTTATCTACTTCACATGTACCATCCATAGAATCCATCTATCTTCGCGACATATCTTCATATATGAATCTATCTTCATATATAACATATCTGGGCTATTTATCTATCATAGAATTTATATATAACTTCATATAGATCTATCCATCTATCATAGAATTCATATATACTTCATATAGATTTGCAACTGTCATAGAATTCATATGGGTGCTATTTATCTATCCAAGAACTAACTTCATATAGATCTATTATCTATCATAGAATTCATATATAACTTCATATAGATCACAGAATTCATATAGGCTATTTATCTATCATAGAATTCATACATAACTTCATATGATCTATTTATCATATCATATTCATTCCAACTGTCATAGAATTCATATATAACTTCATATAGATCTATTTATCTATCATAGAATTCATATAACTTCATATAGATCTATCCATCTATCATAGAATTCATATATAACTTCATATAGGTTGTCCAACTGTCATAAATTCATATAGAACTTCATATAGCTATTTATCTATCATAGAATCTATTCTTCATATATCTATCCATCTATCAAACTTCATATAGAGTTGTCCAACTGTCATAGAATTCATATATAACTTCATATAGAGCTATTTATCTATCATAGAATTGGTACCCATCTTCCATCTATCCATAGAATCATATACAACTTCATATAGAGTTGTCCAACTGTCATAGAATCTATATATAATTCATCTATTTATCTATCTAAATTCATACATAATGAATCTATCCATCTATCATAAATCTATATATAACTTCTATTTGTCCAACTGTCATAGAATTCAATATAGAGCTATTTATCTTCATAGATAGATCTATCCATCTATCATAGAATCTATATATAATTCATATTGAGTGTCCATCTGTCTAGAATTCATATATAACATATAGAGCTATTTATCTATCATAAATTCATACATAACTTCATATAGATCTATCCATCTATCATAGAATTCATATATAACTTTATATAGAGTTGTCCAACTATGTATAACCTATTTATCTATCATAAATTCATACATAACAGATCTATCCATCCACAGAATTCATATAACTTCATATGATTGTCCAACTGTCATAAATTCCAGAAGAATTCATACACGCTTCATATAGATCTATCCATCTTCAAGTATAGAGTTGTCCTGTCATATTCATATTAACCATATAGCTAATCTATCATAGAACATACGGATATGATCTATTCTATCACATATATAATTACAGAGTTGCTATTTATCTATCATAGAATTCATATATAACTTCATATAGATCTATCCATCTATCATAGAATTCATATATAACTTCATATAGAGCTGTCCATCTATCATAGAATTCATATATAACTTCATATAGAGCTATTTATCTATCATAGAATTCATGGTCCATATAGATCTATCCATCTATCATAGAATTCATATATAACTTCATATAGAGTTGTCCAACTGTCATAGAATTCATATATAACTTCATATAGAGCTATTTATCTATCATAGAATTCATACATAACTTCATATAGATCTATCCATCTATCATAGAATTCATATATAACTTCATATAGAGTTGTCCAACTGTCATAGAATTCATATATAACTTCATATAGAGCTATTTATCTATCATAGAATTCATACATAACTTCATATAGATCTATCCATCTATCTTAGAATTCATATATAACTTCATATAGAGTTGTCCAACTGTCATAGAATTCATATATAACTTCATATAGAGCTATTTATCTATCATGAAATACATAACGTTCATATAGATCTATCCATCTGGAGAATTCATATAGAAATATAGAAAGTTGCCTGAAGGCAGAAATTCAATATAACTTCAGGTCATAGCCGGTCTATTCCTTCTGCTCTCATATAGAGTTGTCCAACTGTCTGACTCATAGAATTTATCTATCTGGATCTGTTCCTATAGAGTTGTCCAACTCTATAACTCCGATAGAGAGAATTTACACATAACTCATATAGATCTATCCATCTATCACTTAGAATTCATACACATATAGATCTGTCATCTATCATAGAATCTATATATAACTTGGGCTCACGGATCTGTCGCTATCTTCACGGCAAGTGTTCTGACGAGCTACATTAGGAAATAGAACGTTCCAAGAACTACTGCTTTGCAGAACAGACTCCCGAGTGGGTGCTTTCCCGGTCATTACTTCATTGACCTCTTCAAGTCTATGGTTAACCGTCTTTCCTATATAACGGAATACAACCCACTTTAGACGAGGAAAGTCCTACTCTACGTAGAACAAATGAAGAACTTCATTCATTGGTCCCTAATTTTGATGGGACCCGACCTACATAAACGTGAATCATCCACATTTCCTTTTTTTCTCAATCAATACAATTTCTTCAAGTGTCGGGTCAGCCATTATCTTTCCTGCTTACGAGATCTGATCAAAATTCTCTGGACTGTTGCTATGGCCACGAAGCTAAACAGTGAAGCTACTGGGCTCAAATTGACCTTGAACTCTGTCTTGCATGCTCACTAAATGATATGGTCCGGTTCCTTGTACCACAGTGATTGTCCAAGGTAGAACCAATAAAGAACTCGAACACGGATATGGAATAACACAGATATATTACAAACAGGAATATATACAGAGAAGTAGAAAGTGTTAGTCAGGTTTAGTATAACTGAACACGAACTCGAGTCGAAGGTTGACTGAACAGACTTCTGACGGAACACCAGACTGAACTCCAGACTTCAGACGGAACGGTATTTATCACCCCTCCACGAGGGCATCTCCACTGAAGTTTAAGTGGGAAGCCCAAAGCCAAAAAAATATGCCCTTTGAACCCGTATAAACGGGTTCAGTGTCGGTTTACCTCTCCGAAAGAGACTCTGCTCTTCGGCGTAGAAGGCAGAAAGTTCTGCCCGAAGGCAGAAAGTTCAACCGATCAGCCGATCAGCCGGTCGCCCGACTTCGGGCTGAACTCTCTGCTTCCTCTTGAGGCGCAGTATTTATTACGTATGGAATAGTCCATTATGTTATTATGGGTAAGGTCCCATAACACTAATTTATACCGTTCTCGCTCATTTCTGTTGTTTAAAGCAGTGTTTGGAAGGAAAGTGTGTAGAGTGTGGTCGTTTCACTAAACTACAGAAAACATTTTGAAAACAGTCATAACAGATGATGAATAGCGGGTTTATGGTTACTACCCTGAAACTAAGACCCAGTCTTCGCAGTGGAAAACCACAACCACTCCGAGAGTGAAGAAAGCACGAATAAGTCGAAGCGTTATGAAAACACCGTTTTCTTTTATTACAACGACATTGATCATCATGTTTATTCTCCACCGGGCTAGACAGTAAACAAAGAATACTATCGTGATGTGGTGCGGCGTATGGCAGGTGTTGTTCTTCGAAAAAGGCCAGATTTGCACGCGTCAACCATGGCAATGCTTTTTTCCATTCAGCGTAGCTTGTGCAGCAGTTTTTGGGACCTGTGAGGGACAGGACAGAAAGTTAGAAGGTTATATCTTGAATAAGAAATATTATCTTGAATAAATATGAAATATTATATATGGAATATATATATATATATATATATATAAATTATCTATATAAATTATATAAATATATATATATATATATATATATATATATATCCTGGAATATATATATATATATATATAAATATATATATATATATATATATATATATATTATTTTTATTTCAATCTTTCTTGAGCATACGATCCTTAGATCTGATTAATTAATTATGAACATATTTCTTTCAACACGATTCTTCTGTTAAGCTTGGAAAATAATTATACATTCTTATTGCTCAAAGTAGAGTCCAATAGTGTTAGAAAAACGTCAGAGAAATCCAGTAAGATATCTTTAATCATTTCCAAGATAGAACTTTTCAAA
The DNA here is from genome assembly GCA_903632075.3 of Acanthosepion pharaonis. NCBI lineage: Eukaryota > Metazoa > Mollusca > Cephalopoda > Sepiida > Sepiidae > Acanthosepion > Acanthosepion pharaonis. Next base: position 444,362 of record CAHIKZ030005119.1, read on the forward strand.
GCTTAATCTAACATTTTTGCTGTTACTCGATTTGGACAATTTTAAAAATACATTCATTATTCATTTGCAGTTACTGGAGTTTCTTTCAACATTGTTTACTGCAAGATTTGCACGCATCCACCAAGGCAATGCTTTTTTACATTCAGCGTAGCTTCTGCAGCAGTTTTTGGCCAAGGACAACATTCCCCATTTTTGATAACCACCTATTTTCACCGAATCTCGCTCTTTGCAATTTTTTCCACTTTCCAAATACCAAATCCTACTTGAAAGGAACAAGATTTCAAGACGTCGAGTAAATCCAAGAGTCGAATTAATAAATGTTATCGTGTTTTTTTTTTTTTTTGTAGCACTAGTCCCGATACTTTTTGTACAGACCTCGTACCACTATGAAATTCACTTCTATCCTTTTCTTACGCTCATACAATATCATGCTTTATCCTTCTAGCGTGAGTGGCTCTTGGGCCTTGAATTCGGTGATCGTTAGTATAAAAAATAAAAAAAAAATTAAACCCATGGGATGGAGTGCATGCATAATCTAAAGAGATATGAAAAAAAGTGATTATCCCAGCTCGCTGGTCGCATTTTATATCTCCACATAAAATTAAAGGAAATATTTAGCATTGGGGGCAGGGGGAGATC